>CM033469.1:35527106-35548997 GCA_019447015.1 Hymenochirus boettgeri
AGAACGCAACCACGCATATTAACACCCTTTTGACAGATATAGAATAACAAGTCACAAATGACATCATCATTTTTCAAAATGCAATTTTGGCCCCAAAAAGCATTGCACTTTTGCGACTTCTTACTCTATATCTGTTCAGAAGTGTTTAAATATGTCGGAATGCAGTTTTTAGCGATGTCATTATGGCATCAGCATGGCATCCTAAGTCTGCATAGATTTAATTTTGGCCCAAGAAAGCATTGCACTTTTTGTGACTAATGGCATTTTGAAAAATGATGATGTCATGCTGATGTCATGATGATGTCATAATGACATTACAAAAATTGCGCCCACCGCATTTAAAGCCATTAACAGATATAGAATAAAAGGTCGCACCATAGCAAACAGAAGGCTAACTAACAACCATCAGGTTACCAGAGAATCCAGACTGTTTACCTATTAGCGACCCTTGCCAGAGCAACGAGAATGTTTACTATCAACTGCCAGGTTGCCACAGCAACCAGAATGCTTACCACCAACCGCCCGGCTGCCATGGGCCATAACAACCAGAATGTTTAATGTCAACTGCCGGTTGCCATGGCAACCAGAATGTTTACAATCAACTGCTGATGTCATAGTGACATTACTAAAGAAACGCAACCACGCATATTAACACCCTTTTGACAGATATAGAATAACAAGTCACAAAAGTACAAAGTTTCATTTTTGGGCCCAAATTAAATCTATGCAGACTTAGGATGCCATGCTGATGCCATAATGGCATGGCTAAAAACTGCATCCGACGTATTTAAACACTTCTGAACAGAAGGAGTAAGAAGAAGTCGCAAAAGCGCAATGCTTTTTGGGGCCAAAATTGCATTTTGAAAAATGATGATGTCATGCTGATGTCATGGTGATGTCATAATGACATTACTAAAAATTGCGCCCACACAGCATTAAACGCCATTAACAGATATAGAATAAGAGGTCGCACCATAGCAAACAGAAGGCTAACTAACAACCATCAGGTTACCAGAGAATCCAGACTGTTTACCTATTAGCGACCCCGTTGCCAGAGCAACGAGAATGTTTACTATCAAAGCCAGGTTGCCACAGCAAACAGAATGTTCCACAAAGCCCGGCTGCCATGGCCATAACAACCAGATGTTTAATGTCAACTGCCGGTGCCATGGCAACCAGAATGTTTACATCAACTGCTGATGTCATAGTGACATACTAAAGAAACGCAACCACGCATATTAACACCCTTTGACAGATATAGAATAACAAGTCACAAAAAGTACAAAGTTTCATTTTTGGGCCCAAATTAAATCTATGCAGACTTAGGATGCCATGCTGATGCCATAATGGCATGGCTAAAAACTGCATCCGACGTATTTTAACACTTCTGAACAGATAGAGTAAGAAGTCGCAAAAGCGCAATGCTTTTTGGGGCCAAAATTGCATTTTAAAAATGATGATGTCATGCTGATGTCATAATGACATACTAAAAATTGCGCCCACACGCATTTAAACACCATTAACAGATATAGAATAAGAGGTCGCACCATAGCAAACAGAAGGCTAACTAACAACCATCAGGTTACCAGAGAATCCAGACTGGTTACCTATTAGCGACCCCGTTGCCAGAGCAACGAGAATGTTTACTATCAACTGCCAGGTGCCACAGCAACCAGAATGCTTACCACCAACCGCCCGGCTGCCATGGGCCATAACAACCAGAATGTTTAATGTCAACTGCCCGGTTGCCATGGCACCAGAATGTTACAATCAACTGCTGATGTCATAGTGACATTACTAAAGAAACGCAACCACGCATATTAACACCCTTTTGACAGATATAGAATAACAAGTACACAAAAGTACAAAGTTCATTTTGGGCCCAAATAAATCTATGCAGACTTAGGATGCCATGCTGATGCCATAATGGCATGCTAAAAACTGCATCCCGACGTATTTAAACACTTCTGAACAGACAGAGAGTAAGAAGTCGCAAAAGCGCAATGCTTTTTGGGGCCAAAATTGCATTTTGAAAAATGATGATGTCATGCTGATGTCATGTGATGTCATAATGACATTACAAAAATTGCGCCCACGCGCATTTAAACGCCCATTAACAGATATAGAATAAGAGGTCGCACCATAGCAAACAGAAGGCAACTAACAACCATCAGGGTACCAGAGAATCCAGACTGTTTACCTATTAGCGACCCCGTTGCCAGAGCAACGAGAATGTTACTATCAACTGCCAGGTTGCCACAGCAACCAGAATGCTTACACCAACCGCCCGGCTGCCATGGGCCATAACAACCAGAATGTTTAATGTCAACGCCCGGTTGCCATGGCAACCAGAATGTTTACAATCAACTGCTGATGTATAGTGACATTACTAAAGAAACGCAACCACGCATATTAACACCCTTTTGACAGATATAGAATAACAAGTCACAAAAAGTACAAAGTTTCATTTTTGGGCCCAAATTAAATCTATGCAGACTTAGGATGCCATGCTGATGCCATAATGGCATGGCTAAAAACTGCATCCCGACGTATTTAAAACACTTCTGAACAGACAGAGAGTAAGAAGTCGCAAAAGCGCAATGCTTTTTGGGGCCAAAATTGCATTTTGAAAAATGATGATGTCATGCTGATGTCATGATGATGTCATAATGACATTACGAAAATTGCGCCCACGCGCATTTAAACGCCATTAACAGATATAGAATAAGAGGTCGCACCATAGCAAACAGAAGGCTAAATAACAACCATCAGGTTACCCGAGAATCCAGACTGTTACCTATTAGCGACCCGTTGCCAGAGCAACGAGAATGTTTACTATAAAATGCCAGGTGCCACAGCAACCAGAATGTTACCTAAAGAAACGCAACCACGCATATAACACCCTTTTGACAAGATATAGAATAAAAAGTACAAAGCTTCATTTTTGGGCCCAAATTAAATCTATGCAGACTTAGGATGCCATGTGATGCCATAATGACATCGCTAAAAACTGCATCCCGACGTATTTAAACAATTCTGAACAGAAAGAGTAAGAAGTCGCAAAAGGCAATGCTTTTTGGGGCCAAAATTGCATTTTGAAAAATGATGATGTCATGCTGATGTCATGATGATGTCATAATGACATACAAAAATTGCGCCCACACGCATTTAAACCCATTAACAGATATAGAATAAGAGGTCGCACCATAGCAAAACGAAGGCTAACTAACAACCATCAGGTTACCAGAAATCCAGACTGTTTACCTATTAGCGACCCCGTTGCCAAGCAACGAGAATGTTTACTATCAACTGCCAGGTTGCCACAGCAACCAGAATGCTTACCAAACAACCGCCGGCTGCCATGGGCCAAACAACCAGAATGTTTAATGTCAACTGCCCGGTTGCCATGGCACCACGATGTTTCAATCAAGTGATGTCATAGTGACATTATAAAGAAACGCAACACGCATATTAACACCCTTTTGACAGATATACGAAGTTAAAACTTTCTGTAATAAAAATTTTTGCCAAAAGTATTTTTATTCTGCCACCAGACAAGTAGACTCTTTCCAGCATGCCCTAACTCAACCTAACCAGTCTAACAAAACTTCTCAGCTTAAACCTAACCATATTAAAGGATGTTCACAACATTATATCTGTTAGCTATGGCAAATTCGCTCACTCGGCCTAATGGTAATGTAGGGCGGGGAGTGGGCCTGGTATATCACTTTGATCGGCCAGAGGGTCCAGACGTTTTTTCTTTCCTGATTGGCTAATAACCCCCCAAGCCACTGTGCATTCTACAACATTACGATTGGCTATAATCACGATATATATCACGTGAAAATCAACTTTCTTTTCAAAACTGGGGAGTAATAATAAACCAACCAGCGTGTCCTAGCTGAGATTCCACCATACAAAATTCTTTTATGTGCTATTTACTTTCCTGGATCGTGGGTCCCAGTAAGGGCGGCAGCTAACAACCTCCATTGAAAATACGTTTTTCACACTAACATAGTGCGGTATTTAATGACTGCACCATTAACCGTGAACAATAAACCAGTGTTTATATTATTGTTAAAATCACACCAACTTTTTCACAACTCATGTAATTATTAATTCTTGTTTGCTTACATAGTTGGATTTGTTTTGTACCAGGTTTCAGTTACAACATAATCTAGCCTTGTGTTCTCACCTTCTAATCCATGCTGATTTATTTTTTTAATTTTATTTGCAGTCCGTGGGTTAACATGGAGGTGATAATACTTATTGTCACACTGCCAACTGAACGATCACCATCACATCCACCACGAACTGTCCTGGAAAGCGCCCTACTGACACCAATTAAGAGACTTTCATTTCAAGTTTATTTTACTAAGGATTGTGTAATTAATATTGAAGAAGATCTGAAGGGTTTTTTCTATGGTGGCAAGTTGTCTTTGAAAGGTAGATCGCAACACACTGAACTCAACCAAAACGCCCCTACGCGTATGGGGATCGTGTCGCCCATAGTGTCCATACACTAGGCCGATGGTCATCGGCTCCTCTTTACTGTACAAGTAAAGGGAGATGATGCAGACAGCCGTGCCGACCACGGACCATTCGTCGCATTAACGGTTGGCTCAGATTCGGACTCGGACGGCCTATACCTGATGAGATATTAGTAACTCCCATTGTGGACTATGGCATTTACCTAATATCGGCTAATTGTGTGTGGCAGAACCTTCAAGTGGCAAATTCTGCAGCTAAAGGAATAAGTTGCCGAATTCATCAGTAATTTCAGCAAGCTTGATATTCTACTCAATATAGATGGTTCAGGGTGGTGAATCCCTTCCCCAAGATAATGGCGCATGGAGTATTGAACTCTAACCCAAGATCTGTAATGGTGGCCAGGGTGGTGAATCCCTTCCCATAGATAGATGGCGACGGTTTGGCTGGTGAACTCTACCCAGATAGATTGGTCAGGTGTGTTGATCCTCTCTTTTCCCTAAGATAGATAATCGCGCAGGGTTGGTGATACTCCTCCCAAGATAGATGTGTGGCAGGTTGGTGCCTCATACCCAAGATGGCCATGTGCTTTAGTGTGGTGTGATACCTCTACCCAGATGATCGTGCACGGGTGGTGCACTCATAAATTACAAACTTCCCAAATATAAGTACTTTGATCTTAAAATGTATGGCTACAGCATTAAATACGGTACTCAGGCACATCATTTTTTATGATACTTTCATCCAGTAGGTAAATATCCTATAACAATCTCTATTTTAACCATTGTGTGCCTGTTTGTGTCCATTATTGTCTAAAATATTTAGATTTATAACTATGACTATTTCCCTATTAATCCAGTTGCATAGTAATCGCATATTGCAGAAACTTGGTCTATATACCATCTGGTTACCTTTACTTTCATTTGTAAAACTGAGCGACTTAAAAGCAAATTGCTGATTGGCTGCTAGGAGTTACTAGATTGTAGTTAAATGAATATAGAAATTCAACCTTTTCTTTGAAATGACACTAAAAATTGTACAATACAATGTTCGAGATTCTGTGCTATAACATGAATATGATATGATGGGTAACATCATTTCTCTTCATTTTAAAATAACACCTAACACTGTAACCTTTTGTTTTTCTCTAGGTTTTTGAACGGAACGACATTTGTCCCTACATCAGAGATCACAATGAGATTCTGGAAGCCAAACTTTTACCATGTAAAAAAACAAACACATTAAAACACAAGAAAACCAACAAACGCGTTTACCATGTAAAATAAACTTTTTATAAAAAAAAAATGTAAATCTCGGTCGAATTAATGTGCCATAGAAAAATATAAAACACGTTATGCATAAAAAGGGGTGATTTGCACAAAAAAGGTAAAAGGGCTTTATTTCTTATAATTACTGATCATTGTTACTCCTTCTTTCCTGCAGTTTGGTACATATCTTCCTCCATAGGTTTTATGGAATGTTAGCATGCAGACAAACCAGTTTTGAGAGCAGCCATCATTTACTAATTTAAAAAATATTCTGTATCACTCATTTCTCTATATCATAGTTCCGAACTAAAGGTATACCTGTTTAAATCAATGACATTTTTAATAACAGAAAGTTCCTCTCCATATTTATGGGAAAACTAGAATTCATCCCAACTATCACTGTAACCATTTTTTTTGTTTTGGTTAACGTAGCTTAGCAGAAATGGCTGATATCAGCTAACCGAAATTGCCCCATTAGAATTACTGCCCACCTTTAGCACAGGGAGGGTCAAAGAAGCTGAATGGATAATCCAGCTGTTTCAGGCTGGCATTATGTTTTAAATATGGTGGGAGCAATATGAAAGTACAAGACCTGTTGCTGATACCTTGGATGTCTAAATATAACTTAAAACCCCCCCTTTCTTAACCCATAAATTAATTGCAACACAAATGAACGGCAGACACACAATCCTTTTTGGTGAAATAAATGGCCACAGCTTTATTGACCATTGTAACCTCATGTGATCAATTAAATTAGCCCAATTATAAATTTGCTATCCTTGCATATTAATTAGATTAAAACGCCCAACTAGCCGTAGCCATTGCTGAATGCCAAGCCTCTGGATCCCCAGAGGGCGTGTAAAGCTCAACTAAACTCTGCAAGGATGCCCCCACCACCAGTAGTTGCTGTAGGCCTACACGGAACTCCGCCACCACCCACAACATACAGTGCCTGTTCTATACTGTCTCTCAAACCAGTTAAGAGATATCGAGCCCGATATCATTCAGATGCACTCTGTCTTGCCTCATCAGGGACCATATTGTCGCCCTCAACTGGCGATGTCAACGACTACACCCCCTTGGGATCTCCAATCTGGAGATTCTGGTGTTGAAGAACCCTCCTAGCCTTCTCCACTGCACCCTGATCCTTTGCCCCTTGCCATTGCACACTGGGAAACCACCTCTGACCATACTATAATCAACTCTCTGAGAATTGACGAAAACGCTGCAAATCATCCTTCATTAGAAATAGAAGGTCAGACAAACGGTTGTTACAGAGATCGTTTCCCGGCTGCATGTATAACTAATACCATGGGCCCTGTGTCCGCGCTGGCTAATGTTCACAACCTCCAGCAGCACCTGGCTCCAACCATAAACCCCTGATCCCTTTCCAATAAAGTGAAGCCGTCTGAATCCCAGTGCCATCCTCCGTCTGTCTTCAGCTCTTTGTGCAAGCCCAGAATAGGTACGAGTGTCCTAACTAGCCAAACCGACGGTTGGCGAACACCTGGAATAGAACAATCAATTAATGGCCAATTTCAGGCCAATGTACCCCGATCGCTACGTCAATTAGACCGACCACCTCACCTTCCTTAGCCCTGCGACCCATCTTCAGAAAACCTAATGAATGAGCTAGAAATGTAGTTTAGTATGTATAGTATTGGTAAACCAAGAAAAGCGACATCAATATATCAGTGCGCAGTGAAGAGTGCTCTGGTTTGTATGTGGGGGAGACCAAACAGCAACTGCATCAACCGTATGGCCCAGCACAGACGAAGATCCCAATTCCTCGGATCAAGACTCAGCCGTGTATCTGCATCTTAGGACATACCTTTGAAATTGTAATGTTACCATATTGGCGAAGGAACGTGACTGGTTCAAGAGAGGTGTTAAGGAGGCCATTTACTGTGAAATACGAAACCAAGCCTAAATAGAGGTGTGGGGGTTTCGACACCAACTGTCTGCCATGTACCATGCTGTTTGTGACACCTTACTCTGGCGTTCCTATAAACACCTCTTAGCCCCTATCCAATCACACACCTTCACACACTGGCTGTGATATGCTAATTGGGATTTCCAGGGTACATAATTGCACAGATTCTTGTACACAGTCATTCTGAATTGAGGAAAGCCAGTCGGATGACTAGTGAAACGTCTTCAAGACATAACTTCAAGTCCATTAGATCTAATTGAATACAACAGATATACCATGTCTGGATGAATGAAACCTTCACAAGCATAATGAATGAGCCTCTGTTGCGGCTCCTATCCTAAATGAGTGTGTACCGAATTCTTTCTGGTGGAGGCCCTCCCCCGGGCCTTGTGTAACTATCGCCTCAAACTGATACGGACAGGGGTAGGCCATTCTGATGGGCCAGGAACGATGCTGAGGAGGATCGAATGTTAGCAAATTTAGTGATTGCTTTGACTGGGCACCAGGCACTTTAGGAGGGTAAATAAAACCAACTCCCATCCCCAAAGGGGTCTGTCTTAGATCTCTTTATTCTGACCCTTAACCGATGTTTGAGAGATGAATATATCATCAGCTGCTAAACCACCAGGTCTTGTGAACTGACCGAACTAACCTCCCCCACTCGCATGGCCCCAAGAATGCCAGCGTAAACTGGCTTCAAATAATGGCCTCGTATTCCTAGTCGCATACAGACTGCAAGGTTTCCACACCGTACACAGCCTAAATTAATCGGCCGTTTGGCACTATTGGCCACTTGTTCTTTTTTCCAGCCCTTTAGGATAGATTTTACAACAAACACTTTCCCAACCCATCAACCTGAAAAGAAGGACAACCTGACATTCTCCACTGGGCAACCAAACCAGAGGAACCTGTCAGGTGTTCTAGATAATCTAGAAGAGTTCCTAATCTATTTGAGAATTAGCGTTAATATCTCTGTCTTTTGTAAATTGTAACCATTCCGACCAAGCCTTTTCCGTGACTGGCCCAGGTAGATGGAGCGACTGAGGATTAACAACGCCATCAGTTGCTGTCTATCAGTTTCCCACAGGAATCCGGGCATCTCTGACCTAGCTGGTCGGCCTCTGGGTGCAGGCGGTGGAATTCTTCTTCCCACTGGAAACGAGATAGAGCATCGGCCACACAGTTTAAAACACCCGTCACATGTTTTAGCTCTAAAGACACGTTTCTGTTCAACATTTTAGAACTAAATACCTCAGCAGCGCAAGTACTAACTCGTTAGGTTGTTAATCGCATAAACCACACTCTCATTGTCTGTCCAGATCTGATCCTTTTATTCTGAATTTTTTTCGCCCCATAATTCTATTGCCACCACAATAGGGAAAGTTTCGAGAAGTGAGGTTTTTGCAATGACCCATTTCCCCCCTCCATGAGGCGGGCCACTCCCGCGGCGCACCAATTGGATCCCGAATGGCCCCGAACCCCGCGCGGAGCCTGCTGCATCCGTGTACGTTGTAATTCAGAATTAGTTTCTTCCTCCTCCTTGGCAAACAAGTCCTACCATTGTAATTTGCTAAAAAGGTTTGGCACAAGCAACCAGTAGGTCGCTACGCAGCTTCCTTAGTTTATCCGTCACGTGGTGGTGTGGGAGTCAATCCCCGAGTGGCTAGTGATAACAGCCTGGAAAACACCCTCCCATAGGCATCTCCCTACACGAGCAAAATTCAACGAACCCAACACTGATTGTAACTGCTGCTTCGTGTAACTTTTTAACTTGCAGGAACATTGAGTTGGCATCTAGCATGCCCGTATTTTTAGCCTGCTGGCAACCTACACTCCATCCTAACTGTGTATCTTGATACCCAGAAAAGACACACTGTAACTGGACCTACGGTTTTTTTTCCTCTGATATGGGCACCCCAAACTTGTGCATTAGAAAACAGAGGAATTAACAAAAGGAACAATAGTTAGAATTAGCTGGGCCAACACAGAAAATCGTCGAGGTAGCAAACATTTAGGGAACCTGTCTCGAAAGAAATCTCCCAGTCTAGAAATGAACTAAATTTCAATGGGAACAGGATATGGTCACAGCCCATGGGGAGGCACATGCCGTAATAATACCTGCCGGCTAGCTGACATCCCAATAAATGGAAGCGTCGGAGTGAAAATCGGGAGAAGGCGAAAGGCCGCCTCTATTGTCTGATTTTGCTAACAAAGCCCCACCCCTTCCTTCTTACTAAATGAATTGCCCTGTCAAATGAAACATGTAACATAGTAACATAGTAATAATGTTGAATAAAGACATACGTCCATCAAGTCCAACCTATTCACTTTTTTTTTTTTAACCCCCTACCTAACAGTTGATCCAGGAAGGCAAAAAACCCCAGCTAAAAGGGGGGGGAATTCCTTCCTGACTCCAAACGGCAATCGTAAAGTATACCCTGGATCAACCAGATCTTATACTGCATTAATACCAGTAATTCTCAATATTTTTTTAGTTTTAGAAACTTTTTTAAAGTTATTCAATGCAACGAAACTTGCCATTACCACAATCGCTGGAAGACAGTTCCACATTTCACACACACGCGTTCTCACTGTAAAGGAACCTCTCCTAACCTGAAGATGAAACTTCTTTTCTTCCAACCTTAAGATTCCCGTGTCCTCTGAATGATCTATTAGTGAACATGCACCGAGGAGTTCACTGTATGGCCCCTTAAATATATTTGTTAAGGTTATCATGTCCCCACGCAACCGCCGCTTCTCCAATTGTAACACCCCTAACTGTCTACTCTGCCTGCATATTAGCCCCTCGATCCCCTTATTATTAGTTGCCCTTCTCGCTCGACTGCCTCAATTTCTAAGATGTCCCTTTGTATATGGGATCCAAACTGCACTGCATATTCCAAATGAGGCCTTACCAGTGCTTGTAGAGGATATTTTTTTCTCTCTTGAATCTATTCCCCTTTTTATCAAGACAATATCTTGCTTACTCTAGCTGTTGCTACCCTTGCATTGCTTTGCTACAGCTAATCTGTTATCTACCAAAACATAAGAACCCGAGACACTCTTTAGAAATACTATTGTTTACCGAACTCCCTCTCGGGTAAAGATAAGTGGGGATTAAACAGAATTTACCACTTTCCTTCGTAGGAACTATACCCAATGGGAAATCCTAAGGTTTGTAAATGGGGGCTCGGTAAACGACCCCCCAGGCCCTAACTTAACCTCTGGCCATAACCTTTGCCCTAACAATCCGGCATTCCCGTGAGACTTCAAAGTTGGGCAAACTGGGCAACCACAAACTTAAAGGGGATTTGTGAAACCTTGCTTAAACCGCCCCCCCCCCGATTAGCTCGGCCTCTTCCTTCTCCGGGTACATTCCAACCAGTGCTCATTGCCTCCATGTTCACTGGTGTCCTGTTGTCTATTTCACTCCCGCCCGCCTAGGTTGCTGTAAGGGACTTCTTAAAACACTTGCCGCCTCCCCCGCAGGAGCGTTCGTGGTTGGAATGTGCAAGCCCCCCCCCCAACCTTGCAGTTGCCCTCGTTAAACACCAGCAGGAGCCAGTTCTTTTTTGCTCCGGAGGGCTGAAAATTGCTATTCCAGTGTTGGGTAACTGCTTGAACTAGACCCTACGGGCGCCCTCTGGGCCAGCATGATCTTATCCAGAATCTGCGGCTTTGATGTCCCAGCCCATCTCTGGTCTGACGACCAGGCGCCCCTGAACTCCTCATCATATTGGCGCCCACGCCGTCCCACCATGTGTTTTGTATGCTCCGAATATCATGTCCAGGTAAACAAAAAGTTTGGAGCATTTTTGGGGGCTTTCTGGCCAATCACCCCGGCCACAACACAAAGCTTGTAGCCAGTTCCCAAACGTTTTAGCCACCTTGGCCTTCCTTCCCCTTTATATCCGTCTTCCTATTTCCTTGTCTAACGTTACCATATCCGTGGAACCAAGGACCATATTTTCTTCAAATTCTTCTTCCAATTTTTTCCTTAGTCTCCCCTGATAAATGTGCACCTAGGGACTCACCCAACTGAAGGGACCTCTGGTACAGGCCTGGAGTGCTGTCACTCCCCTGGGGCTGCCTCCTTCACGTAGAGCAGGGGACGACCACCTGCACCTGCCCAGAAGTGAGGACCGCGTGCTCTAGACCTTCTGTCTGTAGAGTGGTGTCTGCGACTCCGGCTAGCATAGCCTGATCTGGAGCGATGCCTGCGACACTCCCTACGGCGTGTGTTCTTTGCACCAGCGTCTGTAGGACTCCTCGCTACTGTCAGAAGAGGAGAGTATCTGCTCCTCCTTCTCCCGTGCCTGCGGCTACTCTCTCCTGTTTGGCTCCTTTCCCTAGAACACTCCTCTCCGAAACTCCCTCAGTCTAACTGGGGCCGGCGTCAATCCCTCGGAAAGTGGACCTAGCATCCATAAACTGCTCGCCCTCATCCGACAACAACCTCTTGCCTTATTGGCTGGGCATCTTTGGCGGTATCCCCTGCCGTTGCTGCTGCTACAGCCGGGCGGGCGGACCTGCTAGGCCAGGAACAGCCCCACCCCTGCCCCTAGCCCCTCCCTCTATTAACAGTTGGAGCTGCAGCCACGGGTGGGATGGGCTCCTCTCTCAGGGGTGGCAACCAGGGCGGCGTGCCTCACCTCTAGTGAGTTGCGAGGGTTGTACCGTGTTTAAAGCCTTTAACAGGCCTCCAGTTGCCGCCCTGCGCCTGGGAGTGTTAGCTCTAACCTAGCTTTAACAGGCCCTCAGTTGCCGCCCTGCGGTAGAGTGTGGGGGACTGGGACTCAATGGACGGGAGCGGGTGGGCGGCGTACAGGCCTACCAGCCGTCCGGCTGCAGATCTAGTCTGGGACGGGTCCCCTGGGGGGTGCCACCAGCCGGTGGGCCCCCTACCAAAATTCCCTGCAGCCACCCTGCCCCTTCCGTCTGATCCTCCCCTTACCCTCTCCAACACTGATCTGCATCAGCCATGTTCGATAACTCGAATTCCTGCCTCCTGAAATGCCTGTCTTGTTTTCTTGCTCTGAGCAGGAAGAGGATTCTCCTCCTGTTAGCAATTCTACAAATTCGAGGACTGCTGCCTCGTGTCCCGCCCCTTTTATAGATTTAATGACATCATGATGACGTCAGCGCTCCCAGCATCCCTCGCGGCTCTCGCGAGATCATCCCTCGCGGCTGAAACCAGCCCACAACACAGAGGAGGAGGCGGAGCCGGACGCCGCACTACAAATCCCACATCCTCCCGTGGGGCGGCGCCCCAGGTCAGACGCTCCGGCCCCATTACTCGGTCGGAGCTACCAAAGGCTGGATTTATAAAAATGTTTGATCTTTATTTACCCTTCAGATTTTTATGCTAACTCAATTCATTCTGTATTAAGACACAAAATGTAGATAGTCAATCCACCCAGTCCTATTTTCAAAGGAGTCCAAAGTTCTTTTTTTACACAAACCATGAGCGAATTTTATAGGCTTAAATATTTACATTTCCACCCATTTCAACCATTAATCTACAAACTTTGATCTTCGGGCTATTTTCTATCTTAGATGTTTCAGAGATTAACCCTCTATGACTTTAACGCCAGTGAACTGCTGTGTTAAAAGATCAGGTCAGGGCTGTTACTAGCAATCCACAATCCCAACACACTTAAAAGTGCAGTAGTGTGGCCTAGCCCTCCAAGAGTATTGGCTAAACACTTTCAATGTCAGCACTTTCCCAGAGTTTTCCATTAACCCTTTATTGCGAAAATCACAGATTGTTCGGGGCAGTACAATGCTTTTACTTCATTTTGTTTGCTTTGATAGGAGGATAGGCTGTCAATTATGAGGCCAGCAGACCATGTGATGTAGCAATGTCATGTGACCAGACACTTGGTCCCCTCTTCTCACTTGTGATTCACCCCAGAGTCAGATTGAGATGTAAACTGATCCTCTCTTTACTGGGGTTGGGCAGGCAGTTTACCAATGGAGATCACAGTTTTCAGCAGTCTGGTGCAGAGTTCAGAGAAGGCAGCTAAGGAATGTGTAGTTTTACTAAGGAAAGACATGACAGCTGTGAATGGGATGGAGCTGCCAGACTGCAATACAACTGCACTGTAAGAGGTTCATTTAACTTCACACCTTGTGTCCTCTTTTCCCACAAACTACTCCACCTCAGTATTAAAGGCCACGTACACACTCTTATCACTCACCTTTCTATTCCATGTGTCATTTTTTGCAACAAATTGGTTTTTTCTGCGGGATATTGTGAGTCATATGAATCAATTGCAGTAAAAATAAATTCACGTGAGATGTCTTAACCCATTGTTAAGGGGAAGTTGATGTTATAACGCGCTAAAGGGGAGTTGATGCTAAACACTCTAAAGGGGGAGTTGATGCGATACACTCTAAAGGGAGTTGATGAGATACACTCTAAGGGGAGTTTGATGCTAAACACTCTAAACGGGGGAGTTGTGAGCTAACACTCTAAAGGGGAGTTGATGCGCGTATGCGCTAAAGGGGAGGTTGACACGATACACGCTAAAGGGATTGAGGCGATACGTATTAAAGGGGAAGTTGATACCATACACGCTACAGGGGAAGTTGATGCAATATGTCTAAAGGGAGTTGATGCAATACGCGCTAAAGGGAAGTATATGATCACGCGCTAAAGGGGGAGTTCATGAATTCTCGCTAAAGGGGAAATTGATATGCCTTAAAGGGGAAGTTGGTGGATAACCTTAAAAGGGTAGTTGGGGTGATATACATTAAAGGGGAAGTTGATGTGATACGCTTTAAAGTGTATCATATCAACTTCCCCTTTAGCAACGGGGTACAACACCTCACGTTAATTTATTTTTTAGGGTACATGCCAACATTATTTGCCCTCAAATTTGGACATTTTGCATATCCCATTATTTACAACAATAGCCCCCCAAATTTTGTGAGTATGTTAATTGGGGATGAGATCTGCTCTAGAATTCTGCATTTTGTCAGACACCCTAAAGTTACCCATTTTGTGGGTCAGGTTAGAAAGCTGAATTGGGGTGCAGGTTTGGGCTGGATCTTTAGAAAAACCTGGCAACGCCGGGTACTCTGCTAGTATACATATTAAGATAAAACTAGAAAGGGAAAGTTTAATATAAACTTTGAATTTGGCTTGTAAGACTGCATTTTGGAAGGGAATTTGTGTGTTTGTGCTGCAGATTTTAAAACTCATAATGTCAATGATGAGGACATTGTTTTTTATACTTACCCTTTAAATATGTCAATCATTAAAGGTAGGTCAGTTTGGTGTGTGTATTCATATCAGGTTGGGGGATAAAATACTATTTTTTTAATGATTGTTCCAATGAAGTTTTTTTTTTTTAGGTTACCCTTCGTATGGCGCCATAGTGATGGATAAGTAGATCATTAGATGTGTGTACCCGTGTCGGGTTGAGAGTTAAAAAAAACAAACTTTTTTGATGATTGGTCAAAATTAGTTTTTTTTTACTTTAGTTACCCTTTAAATGGCTGCAAACAGTAATGGAGGGTAAGGTCAGCAGCTGTGTATGCTTTCCCAAAAGTCTCAAGTGTACTTAGGCACACTGCTGTTGGCTGGTTTAGCCAGACAAGATGTAGGTGCAATCCTCTCAGCCCCCTACTTCCAGGGCTCCTAACCAAGCAAGGTATCAAAGTAGTGAGAGCACACTACTGCAAGTGAAATTTCTTTAATAGTGCAAAAACAACAACTACAAACGTTTCGGGACTTTGCGTCCCTTCTCAGGTACCTGAGAAGGGACGCAAATTCCCGAAACGTTTAGTTTGTTGTTTTTGCACTATTAAAGAAATTTTCACTTGCAGTAGTGTGCTCCTCTACTTTGATACCAGCAGCTGTGTATACCTGTATCATGTTGGGGGTAAACATTATTGATTATATGGTCAAAATTTGCTATTTTGACTTTAGTTACCCTTTAAACTGGCTGCCACAGTATGGATAAGTAGATCAGTAGGTGTGTGTACCCGTGGTCGGGTTGAGAGTTTAAAAAAAAAACTTTTTGATGATTGGTCAAATTAGTTTTTTTTTTGACTTTAGTTACCCTTTAAGTATTGGCGCAACAGTAATGGATGGGTAGGTCAGAGCTGTGTATATATCTGTATCACGTGGGGGTTAAAAAAAAACAAGTTTTTTGATGATTGATCAAATTTGCTTTTTTTTACTTTAGTTACCCTTTAAAGTATGGCTTTCCACGTAAATGGATAAGTAGATCAGTAGGTGTGTGTACCTGGGTCTGGTTGAGGGGTATGTCTTTTTTTGTTTACACCTAAAACATTTTTTTATTGAGGATAAATCTGAATTAGTTTTTTTTACTTTAGTTACCCTTTAAGTATGGCTGTCACCTGCCACTGTATGGATAGAGTAGATCAGTAGGTGTGTGTACCTGGGTCCGGTTGAGGGGGTATGTCCTTTTTTGTGTTTTTACAACAATAAACATCTTTTATTGAGGATAAATCTAAATTTGTTTTTTTGACATTAGTTACCCTTTAAATATGGCTGCCACCCGTAATGGATAAGTAGATCAGTAGGCATGTGTACCTGGGTCTGGTTGAGGGGATATGTATTTTTGTGTTTACAAACCATAAAACTATCTTTTATTGGAATAAATCTAAATTAATTTTTTTCACTTTAGTTACCCTTTAAGTATGGCTGCCAGTGTATGGATAAGTAGATATAGGTGTGTGTACCTGGGTCTGGTTGAGGGGGTATGTCTTTTTTGTGTTTATAACCATAAAACTATCTTTTATTGAGAATAAATCTAATTAGTTTTTTTTTACTTTAGTTACCTTTTAAATATGGCTTCCATGGAATGGAAGTGATCAGTAGGTGGGTGTACCGTGGTCGTGTTGGGGTTGTGGGGTATCACCATTTTATTTATGACCATGAAAAAAACTGTTTTGAAATTCCACATTTGGATTGTTACCATTATAGTCTATAGTCCGCGGATTCCTTAGCTAGAAGCACACGTCTCCCTATATGCCCCGCACGTCTGTACCGAATTTCATGCTCTTCTACTCAAAAACTGTGGGGGAATACGGTCCAAAAAAGCGGAAGAATAAAATGGAAGAAATAAAAGACAGTAATTTGGCTGTTTCAAGCCAATTAATTACAACCGTCATTGTGTGCAATTGTATGAATACAATTTACACTGTAAAGTGCATAATATAAGGGTGATTTCAAACTTTATCCAACATTGAGAACACAGGGTAATACCGACTTGGTATATCTTGACAAATCAGACGACTTGGCGGCATAGATGTCTTTATCACAAATTTATTTTTTCAATGTGTGTGTTACGCGACATGTCAGGCAACCGGGGTGCACCGTAATGTAACCAGACTGCTCCACAATAACCAACTCACATTTCCGCCCGAAAAAATCTGTTTGTGGTATCCCAGTCTTA
The DNA here is from genome assembly GCA_019447015.1 of Hymenochirus boettgeri. NCBI lineage: Eukaryota > Metazoa > Chordata > Amphibia > Anura > Pipidae > Hymenochirus > Hymenochirus boettgeri. The sequence continues at coordinate 35,544,227 of CM033469.1, forward strand.
ATGATATACCTTATAGCAAAAGTAAATGGCAAAAGGGTATATCTTATTGCCAACTGTAATGATATCATGGCAAGTAAGAGAATATAATAATATTATTATATGATCCATACATAATAGAATACATGCATGTATTTGGTCATGAACTCCCTCCTTCATGGCTTGTTCAGTGGTAACCTATTTAGGAATCCCCCCCCCCCCCGAAAATCCTGCGCTTGCCACTCCGATAACACTTAGCTTATAATAACCGTACATTCCTTCTGAAAGTATTACAATGAGTACATATGGTGCTGCTTTGCGTCTTTAGGCTCTTATATAAAAATTGCATTTGTCTACTTAAAGTAAAATGAAGATTGATTCTAAGTGTGTGTTGCTGCATGCCTACAATTAAGTACTGGTTTGTGTCAGGGCTCAGTATCCTCCCTATCTCTCTTAACCAACGCCCCTTTTTCAGACACAATGGTCTGTAAGGGCAAACATGCTCAATAATCACGCTCAGTATCAATATGAACCAGCACGGGAGAGGAAATTTTCCATCGTGCATTTCCCACATACCAATGTTCACCCCTAACTTCACACAGCAGAAGAGTTTATAATAATAATAATAAGGGACTCGATTGGGGAAGGGAGGTAGGATTAGTATGTTCTATCTTATAATATACTGTATTTTCTGCCAGACTTCCTAAATGCTTCAGCACTATCTTTTAATACAGGAGGCCCAGGCTATAACCTGGCAGATGAAAACTGTGACAGGAAGATTCAAAAAAAGTTATCGTTAAAATGGTGCTTATTTTTGCCCAACCAATTAATGTTGGCTTTCAAATGTTAAATAAGATCTGTTGGGGAAAAAATTGGAGGTGTAATAAGTTAATCCTGTCGTCCTGTTCCAGGTTCTTTTCATTTCTAAAAAGTTCATTTTTACAGTACAGTTGTAATTTCTTGCAGATATAACCTTGCCGCATTCCAATCCTCTCAGTCACATGGCATATCTACTGCATTGCTATTTATGCAGTGCTGTACACCATACACCATTGCACCCAATCACACTTCCGTTTGACATGGCGACAATATCTAAATGCTTAAGGGCAATGTGGGTCTCAAACATTGAGGGTTAATGAAGCCTGCAGTATTTCCTTTACCTGAGCCAACAATCACATCTCTGGCTGGAGCCTGTGAGAAATTTCATGGGCGGTGAATTTTCCAACTTCCTTCTTCCAGTAGGTTTAATGACATCACCTGACCGCATGCCCCAGTCACCCACGGGTGCGCATTCTTATATCTGTTCAAAGTGTTTAATACGTCGGATGCAGTTTTTAGCTGCATTATGCATCAGCATGCCATCTAATTCTGCATAGATTTTTTTGCCCAAAAAAACTTTGTACTTTTTGTGACTTGTTATTCTATATCTGTTAAAAGGGTTTTTAATATGCGTGTTTGCTTTCTTTAGTAATGTCACTATGACATCAGCATGTTGTAAACATTCTGGTTGCATGGCAACCGGGCAGTTGACATTAAACATTCTGGTTGTTATGGCCCATGGCAGCCGCGTTTTGGTGTCATTCTGGTTGCTTGGCAACCTGCAGTTGATAGTAAACATTCTCGTTGCTTCTGGCAACGGGTGCTAATAGGTAAACATGTCTGGATTCTTGGTAACCTGATGGTTGTTAGTTACCCTTCTGTTTGCTATGGTGCGACCTCTTATTCTATACTGTTAATGTTTAATGCGGGTGGGCGCAATTTTTGTAATGTCATTATGACTCATCATGACATCAGCATGACTCATCATTTTTCAAAATGCAATTTTGGCCCCAAAAGCATTGCTTTTGCGACTTCTTACTCTCTTTCTGTTCAAAGTTTTTAATATCGTCGGATGCAGTTTTTTAGCCATGCATTATGCCATCAGCATGGCATCCTAATTCTGCATAGATTTAATTTGCCCAAAAAATTTTGTACTTTTTGTGACTGTTTATTCTATATCTGTCAAAAGGGTGTTAATATGCGTGGTTGCGTTTCTTTAGTAATGTTGTCTTCTTACTCTATAACTGTTTCAGAAGTTTTCAATACGTCGGGATGCAGTTTTTAGCCATGCATTATGGCATCAGCAGGCATCCTATCTGCATAGATTTAATTTGGGCCCAAAATGAAACTTTGTACTTTTTTGTGACTTGTTATTCTATATCTGTCAAAGGGTTTTATATGCGTGGTTGCTTTTCTTTAGTATGTCACTATGACATCAGCAGTTGATTGTAAACATTCTGGTTGCCATGGCAACCGGGCAGTTGACATTAAACATTCTGGTTGTTATGGCCCATGGCAGCCGGGCGGTTGGTGGTAAGCATTCTGGTTGCTGTGGCAACCTGGCAGTTGATATGTAACATTCTGTTGCTTGGCACGGGGTCCTAATGGTACCAGTCTGGATTCTCTGGTTCTGGTAACCTGATGGTTGTTAGTTAGCCTTCTGTTTGCTATGGTGCGACATCTTATTCTATATCTGTTAATGGTGTTTAAATGCGTGTGGGCGCAATTTTTAGTAATGTCATTATGACATCATCATGATATCAGCATGACATCATCATTTTTGAAAATGAAATTTTGGCCCCAAAAAGCATTGCACTTTTGCGACTTCTTACTCTATATCTGTTCAGAAGTGTTTCAATACGTCGGGATGCAGTTTTTAGCGATGTCATTATGGCATCAGCATGGCATCCTAAGTCTGCATAGATTTAATTTGGGCCCAAAAATGAAACTTTGTACTTTTTGTGACTTGTTATTCTATATCTGTTTTAAGAAGTCGCAAAAGCGCAATGCTTTTTGGGGCCAAAATTGCATTTTGAAAAATGATGATGTCATGCTGATGTCATGATGATGTCATAATGACATTACTAAAATTGCGCCCAACGGCATTTAAACGCCATTAACAGATATAGAATAAGAGGTCGCACCATAGCAAACAGAAGGCTAACTAACAACCATCAGGTTACCAGAGAATCCAGACTGTTTACCTATTAGCGACCCCGTTGCCATAGCAACGAGAATGTTTACTATCAACTGCCAGGTGCCACAGCAACCAGAATGCTTACCAACCAACCGCCCGGCTGCCATGGCCATAACAACCAGAATGTTTAATGTCAAATGCCCGGTTGCCATGGCAACCAGAATGTTTACAATCAACTGCTGATGTCATAGTGACATTACTAAAGAAACGCAACCACGCATATTAACACCCTTTTGACAGATATAGAATAACAGTCACAAAAAGTACAAAGTGTCATTTTTGGGCCCAAATTAAATCTATGCAGACTTAGGATGCCATGTGATGCCATAATGGCATGGCTAAAAACTGCATCCCGACGTATTTAAACACTTCTGAACAGACAGAGGTAAGAAGTCGCAAAAGCGCAATGCTTTTGGGGCCAAAATTGCATTTTGAAAAATGATGATGTCATGTGATGTCATGATGATGTCATAATGACATTACGAAAAATTGCGCCCACGCGCATTTAAACGCCATTAACAGATATAGAATAAGAGGTCGCACCATAGCAAACAGAAGGCTAACTAACAACCATCAGGTTACCAGAGAATCCAGACTGTTTACCTATTAGCGACCCGTTGCCAGAGCAACGAGAATGTTTACTATCAACTGCCAGGTTGCCACATGCAACCCAGAATGCTTACTAAAGAAACGCAACCACGCATATTAACAACCTTTTGACAGATATAGAATAAAAAGTACAAAGCTTCATTTTTGGGCCCAAATTAAATCTATGCAGACTTAGGATGCCATGCTGATGCCATAATGACATCGCTAAAAACTGCATCCCGAAGTATTAAACACTTTGAACAGAAGAGAGTAAGAAGTCGCAAAATCGCAATGCTTTTGGGGCCAAAATTGCATTTTGAAAATGATGATGTCATGCTGATGTCATGATGATGTCATAATGACATTACAAAAATTGCGCCCACACGCATTTAAACGCCATTAACAGATATAGAATAAGAGGTCGCACCATAGCAAACAGAAGGCTAACTAACAACCATCGGGTACCAGAGAATCCGACTGTTTACCTATTAGCGACCCCGTTGCCATAGCAAAGAGAATGTTTAATATCAACTGCCAGGTTGCCACAGCAACCAGAATGCTTACCAAAAACCGCCCGGCTGCCATGGGCCATAACAACCAGAATGTTTAATGTCAACTGCCCGGTTGCCATGGCAACCAGAATGTTTCAATCAACTGCTGATGTCATAGTGACATTACTAAAGAAACGCAACCACGCATATTAACACCCTTTTGACAGATATAGAATAACAAGTCACAAAAAGTACAAAGTTTCATTTTTGGGCCCAAATTAAATCATGCAGACTTAGGATGCCATGCTGATGCCATAATGCATGCTAAAAACTGCATCCCGACATATTTAAAACACTTGAACAGAGAGAGTAAGAAGTCGCAAAAGGCAATGCTTTTTGGGGCCAAAATTGCATTTTGAAAAATGATGATGCATGCTGATGTCATGATATGTCATAATGACATACAAAAATTGCGCCCACGCGCATTTAAACCCATTAACAGATATAGAATAAGAGGTCGCACCATAGCAAACAGAAGGCTAACTAACAACCATCAGGTTACCAGAGAATCCAGACTGTTTACCTATTAGCGACCCCGTTGCCAGAGCAACGAGAATGTTTACTATCAACTGCCAGGTTGCCACAGCAACCAGGAATTGCTTATAAAGAAACGCAACCACGCAGATTAACCACCCTTTTG
>CM033469.1:35549107-35579834 GCA_019447015.1 Hymenochirus boettgeri
ACAGATATAGAATAAAAAGCACAAAAAAGTACAAAGTTCATATTTGGGCCCAAATAAATCTATGCAGACTTACGGATGCCAATGCTGAATTCCATAATGGCATGGCTAAAAACGCATCCCGACGTATTTAAACACGTTCTGGAACAGATAGAGTAGAGAGTAAGAAAGTCGCAAAAGCGACAATGCTTTTTGGGCCAAAATTGCATTTTGAAAATGATGATGTCATTCTGTGTAATGGTGATATGTCCAAAGATCTAAAAAAATACTCCAGCAGACGCCTTTCACCGCCATTTAAATAACGGCCCATTTGTACACAGATCATAGTATATAGAGTCGGCCACCCGATGCATACATGTCGAGCTTCCGCTCGGGGCTACTAACAACCATCAGGGTTTACAGAGAATCCATGCACTGTTTAACCATTAGTCGACCCCCGTTGCAGCAGCAACGAGGAATGTTTTTTACTTTAATCCAACTGCCCAGGTTGCCACAGCAACCAGAATGCTACCACCAACCGCCCGCTGCCATGGGCCATAACAACCAGAAATTTAATTCAACTGCCGCGTGCCTGGCAACCAGAATGTTCTAATCAACTGCTGATGTCATACGTGGAATTACTAAAAGAACGCAACCACGCATATAAACCACACCTTTGACGATATAGAATAACAAGTCACAAAAAGTACAAAGTTCATTTTTGGGCCACAAATTAAATCTATGCATTCTAGGATGCCATTCTGATGCAAATGGCATGGCTAAAAACGCATCCGACGTACAGATGATTAGTAAGAAGTCGCAAAAGCGCAATGCTAATTTTGGGGCCAAAATGCATTTTGAAAAATGATGATGTCATGGCTGTCTGTCACATGATGATGTATAATGACATTTACTAAAAATTGCGCCCACAGCCATTAAACACCATTTAACAGATAGAATAAGAGGGGTCGCAGCACCATAGCACACAGAAGGCTACTAAACAACCATCAGGTTACCAGAGAATCTACCGACTGTTTACCATATAGCACCCCGCGTTGCCAGAGGCAACTAGAATTTTACTATCAACTGCCAGGTAGCCCCATCACCAGAATTCTTACCACCCAAGACCCCGCTTCCATGGGCCATAACAACCATAAGTGTATGTCAACTGCCCCCCGTTGCCATGGCCAAAAAAAAAAAACCAGAATGTTGACAATCAACTGCTGATGTCATAGTTGACATACTGAAAGAAACGCAACCACGCCACCAATTAACACCCCTTTTGACAGATATAGAATACAAGTCAACAAAAAGTACAAGTTTCATTTGTTGGCACACAATTAATCTATGAGAGCTTAGGATGCCATGCTGAATGCCATTAATGGCATGGCTAAAAACTGCATGCCCGACGTAATTTTAAACACTTCTGAACAGATAAGAGTAAGATCGCAAAAGCGGCAATGCTTTTTGGGGCCAAAATGCATTTGGAAAAATGATGATGTCCATGCTGATGTCATGGATGTCATAATGACATTACTAAAAATTGCGCAAACAACGCATTAACACCATTAACGATATAGAATAAGAGGTCGCACCATAGCAAACAGAGAGGCGATAACTAACAACCAGATAAGGTTAAAGCCAGAATCCAGAACTGTTTTAACATTAGCCAAAGCCACCCCCCCCCCCCCCCCCCCCCCCCCCCCCCCCCCCCCCCCCACCCCCCGTGCCCAGAGCAACTAGAAATGTTTTACTATAACTGCCAGGTTGCCACAGCAACCGGAAGCTTTACCCACCAACCCGCCCGGCGCCATGGGCCCATAAACAAACCAGCAATGTTTTAATGTCAACTGCCGCCGTTTGCCATGTGCAACCAGAATGTTTACAATCAACTGCTGATGTCATAGACATTATTAAGAAGCAAACCACCATATTAACAACCGTTTGACAGATATAGAATAAACAAGCAGTCACAAAAGTACAAAGTTATCATTGTTTGGGCCCCAAATTAAATCTATAGCAGACTTAGGAGCCATGCTGAGCCATAATGGCATGGCTAAAAACTGCATCCCGAGTATTTAACACTTCTGAACAGACAGAGAGTAAGAAGCGGCAAAAGCCCATGCTTTTTGGGGCCAAAAATTGCATTTTGAAAAATGATGAGTCATGCTGATGTCATGAGGATGTCATAATGACATTACAAAAAAAATTGAGCCTACGCGCATTTAACGCCATAACAGATATAGAATAAGAGGTCGCACCATAGCAAACAGAAGGCTAACTAACAACATCAGGTTACCAGAGAATCCAGAATGTTTACCTATTAGCGACCCCGTTGCCAGAGCAACGAGAATGTTTACTATCAACTGCCAGGTTGCCACAGCAACCAGAATGCTTACCACACCGCCCGGTCTGCCATGGGCCATAACACCAGAATGTTTAATGTCAACATGCCGGTTGCACATGGCAACCAGAATGTTTACAATAACTGCTGATGTCATAGTGACATTACTAAAGAAACGCAACCACGCATATTAACACCCTTTGACAGATATAGAATACAAGTCCACAAAAAGTACAAAGTTTCATTTTTGGGCCAAATTAAATCTATGCAGACTTAGGATGCCATGTCTGATGCCATAATTGCATGGCTTAAAACTGCATCCAGACGTATTTAAACACTTTGAACAGATAGAGAGTAAGAAGTGCGCAAAGCGCAACTTTTGGGGCCAAAATTGCATTTTGTGAAAAATGATGATGTCATGTGATGTCATGGTGATGTCATAATGAACATTACTAAAATTGCGCCCACCCGACATTTAAAACCGCCATTAACAGATATAGAAAGAGGTCGCACATAGCAAACAGAAGGCTAACTAACAACCATCAGGTTACCAGAGAATTCCAGATGTTTACCTATCTGCGACCCCGTTGCCATAGCAACGAGATGTTTACTATCAAATGCCAGGTTCCACAGCAACCAGAATTCTTACCACCAACCGCCCGGCTGCCATGGGCCCACTAACAACCAGAATGTTTAATGTCAAAATGCCCGGTTGCATGGCAACCAGAATGTTTACAACAACTGCTGATGTCATAGTGCATTACTAAAGAAAAGCAAACCACGCATATTTACACCCTTTTGACAGATATGAATAACAAGTCACAAAAAAGTACAAAGTTTCATTTTTGGGCCCAAAATTAAATCTTCAGACTTAGGAGGCCATGTGATGCCATAATGGCATGGCTAAAAAACTGCTCCCGACGTATTAACACTCTGAACAGATAGGAGTAAGAAGTAGCAAAAGGCAATGCTTTTTGGGGCCAAAATGCATTTTGAAAAATGATGATGTCTGCTGAGGTCATGCTGACATTACTAAAAATTGCGCCCACACGCATTTACAACACCATTAACAGATATAGAATAAGAGTCGCACCATGCAAACAGAAGGCTAACGTACAACATCAGGTTACCAGAGAATCCACGACTGTTTACCTATTAGCGACCCCGTTGCCAGAGCAACGAGTGTTTACTATCCAAAATGCCAGTTTGCCACAAGCAACCAGAATGTTACCACCAACCGCCCCGGCTGCCTGGGCCATCCCATAACAACCAGAATGTTTAATGTCACATGCCCGGTTGCCATGGCAACCAGAATGTTTACAATCAACTGTGATGTCATAGTGACATACTAAAGAAACGCAACCACGCATATTAACACCTTTTGGACAGATATAGAAATACAAGTCCACAAAAAGTACAAAGTTTCATTTTTGGGCCCAAATTAATCTATGCAGGACTCGGATGCCATGCTGATGCATAATGGATGCGTAAAAACTGCATCCCCGACGTATTTTAACACTTCTGAACAGATGAGAGTAAGAAGTCGCAAAAGGCAATGTTTTTGGGGCCAAAATGCATTTTGAAAATGATGATGTCATGCGGATGTCATGGTGATGTCATAATGACATTACTAAAAATTGCGCCCACGACGCATTTAAAGCCATTAACAGATATAGAATAAGAGGTCGCACCATAGCAAAACAGAAGGCTAACTAACAACCATCAGGTACCAGAGAATCAGACTGTTTACCATTTAGCGACCCCGTTGCCAAGCAACGAGAATGTACTATCAACTGCCAGGTTGCCACAGCAACCAGAATGCTACCACCCAAACGCCCGGCTGCATGGGCCATAACAACCAGAATGTTTAATGTCAACTGCCGGTTGCCATGGCAACCAGAATGTTTACAATCAAATGCTATGTCATAGGACATACTAAAGAAAGCAACCACGCATATTAACACCTTTTGACAGTATTAGAATAACAAGTCCAAAAAGTACAAAAGTTTCATTTTTGGGCCCAAATTAAATCTATGAGAGACTTAGGATGCCATGCTGATGCCATAATGGCATGGACTAAAACTGATCCCGACGTAAAGACAGTATAGACAGTAAGAAGTCGCAAAAGCGCAATGTTTTTGGGGCCAAAATTGCATTTTGAAAAATGATGATGTCATGCTGATGTCATGATGATGTTCATAATGACATTACAAAATTTCGCCCAGACGCATTTAAACGACCAGTTAACAAGATATAGAAGAAGAGGTCGCACCATAGCAAAACAGAAGGCTAACTAACAACCATCAGGTTACCAGAGAATCCAGATGTGTACTATTAGCGACCCCCCGTTGCCAGAGCAACGAGAATGTTTACTATCAACTGCCAGGTGCCACAGCAACAGAATGCTTACCACCAAACGCCCGGCTGCCATGGGCCATAACAACCAGAATGTTTAATGTCAAACTGCCGGTGCTGCCATGGCAACCAGAATGTTTACAATCCAACTGTGATGTCATAGTGACATTACTAAAGAAACGCAACCACGGAATATAACACCCTTTTGACAGATATAGAATAAAAGTCACAAAAAGTCAAAGGTCATTTTTGGGCCAAAATTAATCTAAGACAATTAGGATTCCATGGATGTGAGCCATATTGGCATGGCAAAAACTGCATCCCGACGTATTTAAACACTTATGAACAGAAGAGAGTAAGAAGTCGCAAAGCGCAATGCTTTTTGGGGCCAAAATTGCATTTGAAAAAATGATGAGGTCATGCTGAGCATGGTGATGTCAAATGACATTACGAAAAAATTGCGCCCACCGCATTTAAACCCATAACGATATAGAATAAGGAGGTCCACCATAGCAAACAGAAGGCTAAATAACAACCATCAGGTTACCGAGAATCCAGACTGTTTACCTATTACGACCCCGTTGCCAGAGCAACGAGAATGTTGTACTATCAACTGCCAGGTTGCCACAGCAACCAGAATGCTTACCACCAACGCCCGGCTGCCATGGGCCATAACAACCAGAATGGTAATGTCAACTGCCCGGTTGCCATGGCAACCAGAAATGTTTAAATCAACTGCTGATGTCATAGTGACATACTAAAATGAACGCAACCACGCATCTTAACACCCTTTGACAGATATAGATAACAGTCACAAAAAAGTACAAAGTTCAGTTTTGGGCACCAATTAAATCTATGAGACTTAGGATGCCATGCTGATGCCATAATGGCCTGGCTAAAAACGGCATCCGACGTATTTAAACACTTCTGAACAGACAGAGAGTAAGAAGTCGCAAAAGCGCAATGCTTTTGTGTGGGGCCAAAATTGAATTTTGAAAAAAGATGATGTCATGCTGATGTCATGAGATGTCATAATGACATTACGAAAAATTGCGCCCCAAAGCCATTTAAAACGTTAAACGCCATTAAACAGATATAGAATAAGAGGTCGCACCATAGCACAACAGAAGGCGCTAACTAACAACATCAGGTTACCAGAGAATCCAGACTGTTTACCTATTAGCGACCCCGTTGCCATAGAACCGAGAATGTTTATATCAACTGCCAGGGTGCCACAGCAACCAGAATGTACCACAACCGCCGGCTGCACTGGGTCCATAACAACCAGAATGTTTAATGTCAACTGCCCGGTTGCCATGGCCAACCAGATGTTTACAATCAACTGTGATGTCATAGGACATTATAAAGAAACGAACCACGCATATTAACACCCTTTGACAGATATGAATAACAAGTCACAAAAAAGTACAAAGTGTCATTTTTGGGCCCAAATTAAATCTATGCAGACTTAGGATGCCATGCTGATGCCATAATGGCATGGCTAAAAACTGCATCCCGACGTATTTTAACACTTCTGAACAGATAGAGAGTAAGAAGTCGCAAAAGCGGCAATGCTTTTTGGGGCCAAAATTGCATTTTGAAAAATGATGATGTCATGCTGATGTCATAATGACATTACTAAAAATTGCGCCCACACGCATTTAAAAACACCATAACAGATATAGAATAGAGGTCGCACCATAGCAACAGAGGCTAACTAACAAACCATCAGGTTACCAGAGAATCCAGAATGTTTACCTATAGTCGACCCGTTGCCAGAGCAACGAGAATGTTTACTATCCAACTGCCAGGTTGCCACAGCAACCAGAATGCTTACCACCAACCGCCCGGCTGCCAGGGCCATGGCATAACAACCGAAATGTTAATGTTAACTGCCCGGTTGCCATGGCACCAGAATGTTTACAATCAACTGCTGATGTCATGTGGACATTACTAAAGAAACGCAACCACGCATATTAACACCCTTTTGACAGATATAGAATAACAAGTCACAAAAAGTACAAAGTTCATTTTTGGGCCCAAATTAAATCTATGCAGAATTAGGATGCCATGATGGTGATCCATAATGGCATGGCTAAAAACTGCCATCCAGACGTATTTAACACTTCTGAACAGAAAGAGAGTAAGAAGTCGCAAAAGGCAATGTTTTTGGGGCCAAAATTGCATTTTGAAAAATGATGATGTCATGCTGATGTCATGGTGAGTCATAATGACATTACTGAAAATTGCGGCCACACGCATTTAAACGCCATTAAACAGAATAGAATAAGAGGTCGCACCATAGCAAACAGAAGGCTAACATAACAACCATCAGGTTATACAGAGAATCCAGACTGTTTACCATATAGGCGACCCGTTGCCAAGCAACGAGAATGTTTACTATCAACGCCAGGTTGCCACAGCAACCAGAATGCTTACCACCAACCGCCCGGCTGCCATGGCGCATAACAACCAGAATGTTTAATGCAACTGCCCGGTTGCCATGGCAACCAGAAGTTTACATCAACTGCTGATGTCCGTGACATTACTAAAGAAACGCAACCACGCATACTAACACCTTTTGACAGAATATAGACATAACAAGTCACAAAAAGTACAAAGTTTCATTTTTGGGCCCAAATTAAATATGCAGACTTAGGATGCATGCTGATGATGCCATAATGGCATGCTTAAAAACGGATCCCGACGATTTAAACACTTCTGAAAGTAGAGTAAGAAGTCGCACAAAAAGCAATGCTTTTGGGGCCAAAATGCATTTTGAAAAATGATGATGTCAGCTGAGTCATGATGATGTCATAATGACATACTAAAAATTGCGCCCACGCACCATTTAGACCATAACAGATATAGAATAGAGAGGTCGCACCATAGCAAACAGAAGGCTAACTAACAACCATCAGGTTACAAGAGAATCCAAGACTGTTACCTATTAGCGACCCCGTTGCCCGAGCAACGAGAATGTTTAACTATCAACTGCCAGGTGCCACAGCAACCAGAATGCTTACACACAAAAGCCCGGCTGCCATGCCGGCATAACAACCAGAATGTTTAATGCAACTGCCCGGTTGCCATGGCAACCAGAATGTTTACATCAATGCTGATGTCATAGGACATTACTAAAGAAACGCAACCACGCATATAACACCCTTTTGACAGATATAGAATAACAAGTCACAAAAAGTACAAAGTTTCATTTTTTGGCCCAAATTAAATCTATGAGACTTAGAGGATGCCATGCTGATGCATAATGGCATGGCTAAAAACTGCATCCGACGTATTTAACACTTTGAACAGATAGAGAGTAAGTAAGTCGCCAAAAGCGCAATGCTTTTGGGGCCAAAATTGCATTTTGAAAAATGATGATGTCTGCTGTGTATGGTGATGTCATAAGACATTACAAAAATTGCGCCACACGCATTTAAACGACCATTAACAGATATAGAATAAGAGGTCGCACCAAGAAAACGAAGGCAACTAACAACCTCAGGTTACCAGAGATCCAGGACGTTTACAATTAGCGGACCCCGTTTGCACGAGCAACGAGAATGTTACTACAACTGCCAGGTTGCCACAGCAACAGAATGCTTACCACAAACCGCCGGCTGCCATGGGCCATAACAACCAGAATGTTTAATGGTCAAATGCCCGGTTGCCATGGCAACAGAATGTTTACAATCAATGCTGATGTCATAGGACATTACTAAAAGAAACGCAACCACCGATATTAAACCCCTTTTGGACAGATATAGAATAACAAGTCACAAAAAGTACAAAGTTTCATTTTTGGGCCCAAATTAAATCTATGCAGACTTAGGATGCATGCTGATGCCATAATGGCATGGCTAAAACTGGCATTCCCGACGTATAAAACACTCTGAAAGACAGAGAGAGTAAGAAGTCGCAAAGCGCACATGCTTTTGGGGCCAAAAATTGCATTTTGAAAAATGATGATGTCATGCTGATGTCTGAGATGTCTAATGACATACGAAAAATTGCGCCCACGACGCATTTAAACAGCCATTAACAACAGATTTAGATAATAGAGGTCGCAACAAGCAAACAGAAGGCTAACTAACAACCATCAGGGTACCAGAGAATCCAGGACTGGTTACCTAGTAGCGACCCGCTTGCCAGAGCAAGAGATGTTTACTATCAACTGCAGTTTGGCCACAGCAACCAGAAGCTTACCACCAACCGCCCGGCTGCCATGGGCATAACAAACCAGAAGTTTAATGTAACTGCCGGTTGAATGGCAACCAGAATGTTTACAATCAACTGCTGATGTCATTGTGACATTACTAAGAAACGCAACCACGCATATTAACACCCTTTTGACAGATATAGAATAACAAGTCACAAAAAAGTACAAAGTTTCATTTTTGGCCCAATTATCTATGCAGACTTAGGATGCCATGCTGATGCCATAATGGCATGGCTAAAAACTGCATCCCGACTATATTTAAACACTTCTGAACAGACATAGAGAGTAAGAAGTCGCAAAAGCGCAATGCTTTTTGGGGCCAAAATGCATTTTGAAAAATGATGATGCAGTGAGGTATGGATGATGTCATAATGACATACGAAAAATTGGCCCACACGCATTTAAACGCCAGAACCACGATATAGAATAAGATGGGGTCGCCCCATAGCAAACAGAAGGCTAACTAACAACCAAAGGTTACCAGAGATCCAGACTGTTTACCTATTAGCGACCCCGTTGCCAAGCAACGAGAATGTTTACTATCAACTGCCAGGTTGCCACAGCACCCAGACCATGCTTACCACCAACCGCCCGGCTGCCATGGGCCATAACAACCAGAATGGTTAATGTCAACTGCCGGTTGCAGATAGAACCAGAATGTACAAATCAATGCTGATGTCATAGTGACCTTACTAAAGAAAAAACGCAACACGACCATATTAACACCCTTTTGACAGATATAGAATAACAAGTCACAAAAAGTACAAAGTTTCATTTTTGGGCCCAAATTAAATCTAGCAGACTTGGATGCCATGCTGATGCCATAATGGCAGGCTTAAAAACTGCATCCCGACGGATTTAACACTTCTGAAACAGAAGAGATAAGAAGTGCAAAGCGCAATGCTTTTGGGGCCAAAATTGCAATTTGAAAAATGTGATGTCATGCTGATGTCATTACTAATGACATTACATAAAATTGCGCCCACCGCGCATTTTAAAACACAATTAACAGATATAGAATAAGAGGTCGACCATACAAACAGAAGGCTAACTAACAACCATTAGGTTACCAGAGAAATCCAGACTGTTTACCTATTAGCGACCCCGTTGCCAGCAACGAGAATGTTTACTACACTGCCAGGTTGCACAGCAACCAGAAGCTACCACCAACCGCCCGGCTGCCATGGGCCATAACACCAGAATGTTTAATGTCAAATGCCCGGTTGCCATGGCAACCAGAATGTTTACATCAACTGCTGATGTCATAGTGACATTATAAAGAAAGCAACCACGCATATTAACACCTTTGACAGATATAGAATAAACAAGTCACAAAAGTACCAAGTTTCATTTTTGGGCCCAATTAAATCTATGCAGACTTGGATGCCATGCTGATGCCATAAATGGCATGGCTAAAAAACGTGCCCGACTAGTTAACACTTCTGAACAGACAGAGAGTAGAAAGTCGCAAAAAACGCATGCTTTTGGGGCCAAAATTGCATTTTGAAAAATGATGATTGTCATGCTGATGTCATGATTGATGTCATAATGACATTACGAAAATTGCGCCCACGCGCATTTAGTTAATTAAACGCCATTAACAGATATAGAATAAGAGGTCGCACCATAGGAAACAGAAGGCTAACTAACAACCATCGGTTACCAGAGATCCAGACTGTGTACCTATTAGCGACCCCGTTGCCAGAGCAACGAGATGTTTTACTATCAAACTGCCAGGTTGCCACAGAACCAGAATGCTTACCCAAACCGCCCGGCTGCCATGGGCCATAACAACCAGAATGTTTAATGTCAACTGCCCGGTGTCATGGCAACCAGAATGTTTACAATCAACGTCTGATCATAGTGACATTACTAAAGAAACGACAACCACGCATATTACCACCCTTTTGACAGATATAGAATAACAAGTCACAAAAAGTACAAAGTTTCATTTTTGGGCCCAATTAAATTATGGAACTTGGGATGCCATGCTGATGCCATAATGGCCTGGCGTAAAAACTGCATCCGACGTATTTTAAAAACTTAGAACAGAAGAGAGTAAGAAGTCGCAAAAGCGCAATGCTTTTGGGGCAAAATTGCATTTTGAAAAATGATGATGTCATGTGATGTCATGATGATGTCATAATGACATACGAAAAATTGCGCCCACGCGCATTTAAACGCCTTAAATAGATTATGAAGAGGTCGCAACCATAGCAAACAGAAGGCTAACTAACAACCATCCGGTTAACCAGAGAATCCAGACTGTTTACCTATTAGCGACCCCCCCGTTGCCAGAGCAACGAGAATGTTTACTATCAACTGCCAGGTTGCCACAGCAACCAGAATGCTTACCACCAACCGCCCGGCTGCCATGGGCCATAACAACCAGAATGTTTAATGTCAACTGCCCGGTTGCCATGGCAACCAGAATGTTTACAATCAACTGCTGATGTCATAGTGACATTACTAAAGAAACGCAACCACGCATATTAACACCCTTTTGACAGAATTAGAATAACAAGTCACAAAAAGTACAAAAGTTTCATTTGGGCCCAAATTAAAATCTATGCAGACTTGGATGCCATGGATGCCATAATGGCATGGCTATAAAAACTGCATCCCGACGTATTTAAAACACTTCTGAACAAGAGAGTAAGAAGTCGCAAAAGCGCAATGGTTTTGGGGCCAAAATTGCATTTTGAAAATGATGATGTCATGCTGATGTCATGGTGATGTCATAATGACATTACTAAAAATTGCGCCCCACGAATAAACGCATATACAGATATGAATAGAGGTCGCACCATAGCAAACAGAAGGCCAACTAACAAACCATCAGGTTACCAGAGAATCCAGCTGTTTACCTATTAGCGACCCCGTTGCCAGAGCAACGAGAATGTTTACTATCAACTGCCAGGTTTTGCCACAGCAACCAGAATGCTTACCACCAACCGCCCGGGCTGCCATGGGCCATAACAACCAGAATGTTTAATGTCAACTGCCCGGTGCCATGGCAACAGAATGTTTACAATAACTGTGATGTCATAGTACATTACTAAAGAAACGCAACCACGCATATAACACCCTTTTGACAGATATAGAATAACAAGTCACAAAAAGTACAAAGTTTCATTTTTTGGGCCCAAATTAAATCTATGCAGACTTAGGATGCCATGCTGATGTCCATAATGGCATGGCTAAAAACTGCATTCCCGACGTATTAAACTTCTGAACAGACGAGAGTAAAGAAGTCGCAAAAGCGCAATGCTTTTGGGGCCAAAATTGCATTTTGAAAAAATGATGATGTCATGCTGATGTCATGTAATACATTAACTTACGAAAAATTGCGCCCACACGGCATTTAAACCCATAAACAGATATAGAATAGAGGTCGCACCATAGCAAACAGAAAGCTAAATAACAACTCAGGTTACCAGAGAATCCAGACTGTTTACTATTAGCGACCACGTTGCCAGAGCAACGAGAATGTTTACTATCAACTGCCAGGTTGCCACAGCAACCAGAATGCTTACCACAACCGCCGCTGCAGGGCCATAACACCAGAATGTTTAATGTCAAACTGCACGGTGCCAGGCAACCGAATGTTTACACACAACTGCTGATTCAATGACATTACTAAAGAAAGCAACCACAATATTAACACCCTTTTGACAGATATAGAATAACAAGTCACAAAAAAGTACAAAGTTTCATTTTTTGGGCCCAATTAATATATGCAGACTTAGGATGCCATGCTGAGCCATAATGGCATGCTAAAAACTGCATCCCGAGTATTGAACACATTCTGAACAGACAGAGAGTAAGAAGTCGCAAAAGCGCAATGCTTTTTGGGGCCAAAATTGGCATTTGAAAAATGATGTGTCATGCTTGATGTCATGGTGATGTCATATGACATACTTAAAATTGCGCCCACGCGCATTTAAACGCCATAACAGATATAGAATAAGAGTCGCACCATAGCAAAAAGAAGGCCTAAACTAACAACCATCAGTTACCAAGAGAATCCAGACTGTTTACCTATTAGCGACCCCGTGCCAGAGCAACGAGAATGTTTACTATCAACTGCCAGGTTGCCACGCAACCAGAATGCTTACCACCAACACCGCGCTGCCATTGGCCATAACACCAGAATGTTTAATGTCAACTGCCCGGTTGCCATGGCAACCAGAATGTTTACAATCAACTGTGATTGTCTAGTGACATTACTAAAGAAACGCAACCACGCATATTAACACCCTTTTGACAGATATAGAATAACAAGGTCACAAAAAGTACAAAGTTTCATTTTGGGCCCAATTAAATCTATGCAGACTTAGGATGCCATGCTGATGCCATAATGGCATGCTAAAAACTGCATCCCGACGTATTTAAACACTTCTGAACAGACAGAGAGAAGAAGTCGCAAAAGCGCAATGCTTTTGGGGCCAAAAATGCATTTTGAAAAAAATGATGATGTCATGCTGATGTCATGATGATGTCATAATGACATTACGAAAATTGCGCCCACGCGCATTAAACGCCATTAAACGATATAGAATAAGAGGTCGCACAATAGAACGGAAGGCAACTAACAACCATCAGGTTACCAGAGAATCCAGACTGTTTACCGATTGCCGACCCCGTTGCCAGAGCAAGAGAATGTTTACTATCAACTGCAGGTTGCCACGCACCAGAATGCTTACCACAACCGCCGGCGCCAGGGCCATAACAACAGAATGTTAATGTCACATCCCGGTTGCCATGGCAACCAGATGTTTAAATCAATCATGATGTCATAGTGACACTATAAAGAAACGGCAACCACGCATATTAACACCTTTTGACAGATATAGATAACAAGTCACAAAAAGACAAAGTTTTATTTTGGGCCCAAATTAAATCTATGATAGACTTAGGATGCCATGCTGGATGCCATAATGGCATGGCTAAAAACCTGCATCCCGACATATAAACCTTCTGAACAGACAGAGAGTAAGAAGTCGCAAAGCGCAAAGCTTTTTGGGCCAAAATTGCATTTTGAAAAAATGATGATGTTCATGTGATGTCATGGTGATGTCATAAGACATTACAAAAATTGCCCCACGCGCATTTAAACGCCATTAACAGATATAGAATAAGAGGTCGCCCATAGCAAACAGAAGGCTAACTAACAACCATCAGGTTACCAGAGAATACCAGGGACTGTTTTACCTATTCAGCGACCCCCGTTGCCAGGCAACGAGAATGTTTACGTACAACTGCCAGGTCGATGCACCAATGCCAACCAGAATGTCTTACGATAAAGAAACGCAACACGGCATATTAACACCCCTTTGACGATATAGATAAAAGTCACAAAAGCTCATTTTTGGGCCCAAATTAAATCTATGCAGACTTAGGATGCCATGCTGATGCCATAATGACATGCTAAAAAACTGCATCCGACGATATTTAAAACACTTCTGAACGATATAGAGTAAGAAGTCGCAAAAGTGCAATGTCGTTTGGGCCAAATTGCATTTTGAAAAATGATGATGTCATGCTGATGTCATGATGATGTCATAATGACATACTAAAAAATTGCGCACCACAGCATTTAAACACCATTAACAGATATAGAATAAGAGGTCGCACCATAGCAAACAGAAGGCTAACTAACAACCATCAGGTTACAGAGAATCCAGACGTGTACCTATTACGACCCGTTGCATAGCAACGAGAAGTTTTACTATCAACTGCCAGGTTGAACAGCAACCAGAATGCTTACACAAAACCGCCGACTGCCATGGGCAATAAACAGAATGTTAATGTCAACTGCCGGTTGCCATTGGCAACCAGATGTTTACAATCAACGTTGATGTCATAGTGACATTACTAAAGAAACGCAACACGCAATAACACCCTGACAGATATGAATAACAAGTCACAAAAAGTACAAAGCTTTTGTTGGGTCAAATACAATCTATGCAGCTTAGGGAGTGTATGCTGATGTATAATGGACATCGCTAAAAATGCATCCCGACAGATATTAAACACTTCTGAACAGAATGAATAGAAAGTCGCAAAAAGTTCAATGCTTTGGGGCCAAAATGCATTTTGAAAAATGATGATGTCATGCTGATGTCCATGATGATGTCATTAATGGACATTACATCAAAATTGCGCCCACAACGCATTTAAAAGCCTATAACAGGATATGAAAAGAGGTGCACCATAGCAAACAGAATGGTTAACAACAAAACCAAGGGTACCATAGAATCAGAATGTACTATTAGCATACCCAGTTGCCATAGCAACAGAATGTTTACTATCAACGCCAGTGGCCAGCAAAGAAGAAGGTTACTTCAAACAGCATGGTGCCATGAGGCATAAAAAACAGAATGTTTAATGTCAAAACTGCCCGGTGAAGCAAACCAGATATGTACGTCAACTGTGATGTCATATAACATTACTAAAAAAATGCAAACACGCATATTAAACCTTTTAAGATAAGAATAACAAGTACAAAAAGTACAAAAGCTTTTTTGGGGCAAAATGAAATCTATGCAGATTTATGTCATGCTGATGTCATAATGATCGCTTTAAAAAAGTGTGACCTGAAGCTGGCAAAAGTACAGTATATTATAAACTAGACTCTAGCACCAACTCCTCCAGAGTGCTTATTATAATGTAACTTCTATCCCCGGCGGTGGAGTTAGGGGTGACAGTAGTGGATCAGAGATGAATTCATTTTTCTCTCCTCTGGTCATAGAACGAAGTCTGATATTAGCATTTTCCTTCAGCCATTGAAAGGGTTTAAGGTCTAGCAGAATGTAGATGAGTGAAGGAATACTGAGCTTCTTCGAACAAAACCCCATAGTTATTGATCAGGTCAGACACATTGTCGGAAATCTCATTTTACTAGAGAGAATGATGTTTATACTCAGGGCTAAATCGCAGGACTCATTGTACTATGTACATTGGTAAGGAATTACATTATCCTATAATGTAGTGTATCGATGTCAAGCAATCAGGGGGGTTATTCTTGGTTACACTGAAGTCATCAATGACGGAGGATGGTCGATGACCAAATCACAAGCACCATCTATATGCATAGGTACATACCTACCCCATAATGATCTATTATTGTCCTACTTCCCATGGATACTCTATTAAAGTTGGAAAGAAACCTGTAAATTATCTTTGCTATAGTAGATCTATTAAGACTCGGAATAAAAAATTTCCGTAATGATGTTTTGGGGTTATGGTACCGGCCTGATGTCGAAACACATAAAAAGTAATTCTGTAAGATATACAACAGCGGTCAAACCCATGTTAACCTGCCAGTTGTACATAAATGAAACCCTTATATTACATGCACTTACATGGTACATTGATCAGACAATTTCTAAAGCGGTTAATAAATTTGGCTGAAAAGCAACATTATAACTGTCGATTATTTTTCAAAATTCAGTTTTATCTCGGTTTGTAGACAAAAATAAACGTATCCCCTCACCAAGAACCTAGGTACAATTGCGTACTGATCTAGAGTCGGGGGCATATAGGGCGTGCAGCCTTTTAGTAAGGGATCCGATTATAACTATATGTAAAAACCAAATGTGATATCTTCAAAAAAGCATTTTTTTGTATGGTACCAAATACAAATGGGAACCCCCACCCCCAACATAAACCCCTACGTCGACTTCATTCCCATGGAAGCCATAGCAGTACGTAAAAAACTATTATCACACATTCTTTATAACACAAAAACCCTAAGCATACTACCACTCTATCATACTTAGTGGCACTACACGGCAAGCCTACTTAAAGGGTAACTAAAGTAAAAAAAATTAATTAATTGTATCTCATAAAAGATAGTTTTATGGTTGTAAACCAAAAAGCATTACTCCCCTCAACCATACCAACCATGCACGATCTACTTACAGCAGCCACAGACTAATTAAAAACAAATTTGAAATACTATAGGTCACAAAAGACATACACACCCTCAACGACCAGGTACCACCTTATTATCACTTACGTGGGGCGCGTCTTAAGGTCAAGAAAACTACGTTCATAAAATAGTAGGTTGAACAAAAGAACCCACTACAGACCCGGTACACACCTGACTACGACCATATGTAAAGACTTACGACAATAAAAACATTTGATCAATCATCAAAAAACTTGTGTTTTTTTTAACCCCCAACGTGATACAGATATACACAGCTACTGATCACCCATCCATTACTGTTGCAGCCATACTTCAAGGGTAACTAAAGTCCAAAAAACTAATTTTGACCAATCATCAAAAAGGTTTTTTTAAACTCTACAACCCACACGGGTACACACACCTACTGATCTACTATATCAACCTTAACTGTGGCGCCAAGTTTAAGGGTTAACTAAAGTCAAAATAGCAAATTTTGACCAATAATCATAAACTAGTTTTACCCCCAACGATGATACAGGTATACACAGCTGCTTGTATCAAAGTAGTAGGAGACACACTACTGCAAGTGAAAATGTTCTTTAATAGTGCCAAAAAACAACAAACTCACGTTCGGGACTTGCGTCCTTTCCTCAGGTACCTGAGGAACGGGACGCAAAGTCCCGAACGTTTGTAGTTTGTTGTTTTTTGCACTATTAAGAATTTTCACTGACAAAGTATGTCTCCTTACGTGATACCTTGCTTGGTTATGGGAGCCCTGGAAGAGGGGGCTTAGGATTGCACCTACCTAGTTTGGTCTGGCTAAACCAAGCCACAGCAGTGTGCCTAAGTACAAGCCTTGAGACTTTTGGAAAGCATACACACCTGCTGACCCTACCCTTTCCTCCATTTACTGTGCAGCCATACTTAAAGGGAACTAAAGTAAAAAAAAACAATAAATTTTGCAATCATCAAAAAAGTTGTTTTTTTTAACTTCAACCCGACACGTGTACACACATCATAACTGATCTACTTATCCATCACTATGGCAGCCATACGTACAAGGGGATACTAAAGTAAAAAAAAATAATTTGGAAACAATCATTAAAAAAACTTAGTATTTTATCCCCCAACCTGATATGAATACACACCACCAAACTGACCCCTACCTTTATAAGATGTGACATATTTAAAGGGGTAAGTATAAAATAACAATGTCCTCATCAGTGAATTATGGTTTTTTAAATCTAGCAGCACAAACACACAAATTCCCTTCCAAAATGGCAGTTTTACAAGCCAAAATTCAACAGTTTAACTTTAAACTTTCCCTTCTAGTTGTTATCTAATATATGTATACTAGCAGAGTACCCGGCGTTTGGCCAGTTTTTCTAAGACCAGCCAACACTGCACCCACAATTCAGCTTTCATACCTGACACACAAATTGGGTAACTTTAGGGTGTCTGACAAAATGGCAGAATTCTAGAGGCAGATCTCATCCCAATAACATACTCACAAGACATTTGGGGCTATTGTTGTGAATAATGGGATATGAAAAATGTCCAAATTGTGAGGGCAAATAATTTGGCATGGACCCTAAAAATAAATTAAGTGAGGTGTTGTCCCCGGTGCTAAGGGGAAGTTTGATATGATACACTTATAAAGCGCTATCACATAATCTCCCCTTTAATGTATTCACCCCAACTACCCTTTTCGGCTTATCACACCAACTTCCCCTTTAAGAGGCATATCAATTTCCCCTTTAAGCGAGAATTGATGAACTCCCCCTTAGCGCGTATCATATACTTCCCTTTAGCGCGTATATGCTAACTCCCCTTTAGACATATTATCAACTTCCACTGTAAGCGTGTAGGTATCAACTTCCCCTTTTATACGTATCAGCCTCAATGCCCTTTAGCGTGTATAGTGTCAACCTCCCCCCTTTAGCGCATATCGCATCAACAACTCCCCTTAGAGTGTTAGCATCAACTCCCCCTTGTAGGTGTTTAGCACAAACTCCCCCTTAAGTGTATCTCATCAACTCCCCTTTAGAGTGACGCACTCAACTCCCCCTTTGAGTGTTAGCATCAACTCCCTCCTGTAGGGCGTATAACATCAAACTATCCCTTAACAATGGGTTTAGACATCTCACGTGAATTTATTTTTTACTGCAATGATCATTATGACTACAAATATCCCCAGAGAAAACACAATTTTGTTTGCAAAAAATGACACAGTGGAATAGAAAGGTGAGTGATAGAGTGTGTATGGCCTTTAATACTGATTGGTGTTAAGTAGTTTGTGGGAAAGAGAAACCAGTGTTGAAGTTAAATGACCTCTTACAGGCAGTTGATTGCAGTCTTTGGCAGCTCCAAATCCCATTCAAGCTGTCATTGTCGTTCCTATAGTAAAACACACATGTTTCCCCTTCTGCCTTCGCTGAACTCTGCACCAGACTGCTGAAAAACGTGATCCTCCATTGGTACTGCTTGCCCAACCCCCAGTCCAGAGAGGATCAGTTTACATCCTCAATTCTGACTCTGGGTGAATACACAAGTAGAAGACGAGGGACCAAGGTCAGTCACATGCATTGCTACAACATCATGGTCTGCTAGTCCTAATAATTGAACCAGCTCTATCCTCCTATCACAGCAACAAAAAGAAAGTTAAAAGCATTGTACTGACCCGAACAATCTGCTGATTTTTTCGCACTAAAGGGTTTAATGGAAATACTCTGGGAAGTGGCGTGACATGAAAGTGTTAATGCAAATACTCTTGAGGGCTTAGGCCCACACTACTGCACTTTTAAGTGTGTGGTTGGATTGCAGTAACAGCCCTGACCATGACTTTTTAAACTAGCAGTTCACTGCGGTTAAAGTCATAGAAAGGGTAATTCTCTGAAACAGCCTCAAAGATAGGAAATAGCCGCGAAGATCAAAGTTTGTAGATTAATGGTTTAAATGGAGTGGAAATGTACAATATTTAAGCCTATAAAATTCGCTCATGGTTGTGTAAAAAAAGGAACTTTGGCTCCTTTGAAAATAGGACTGGGTTGATGTAACTAATCTACATTTTGTGTCTTATTAACAGAATGAATTGATGTTAGCATAAAATCTGAAGGGTAATAAAGATCAAAACATGTTTTATAAATCCAAGCCTTTGGTAAGCTCCGACCCGAGTAATGGGGCGGAGCGTCTGACATGGGGCGCCGCCCCCGGCCGAGGATGCTGGGATTTGTAGTGCGGGCGTCCGGCTCCGCCTCTCCTCTTGTGTTGTGGATGTGTTTCAGCCGCGAGGGATGATCTCGCGAGAGCCGCGAGGGATATGCTGGAGCGCTGAAAACCGTCATCAATCGATGTCATTACATCTATAAAAGGGGGCGGGAACACGAGGCAGCAGTCTTCGAATTTGTAGAATTGGCTAACAGGAGGACGAAATCTCTCTTCCTGCTCAGAGCAGAAAAACAAGACAGGTCATTTCAGGAGGAGGAATTCGCAGTTATCTGAACATGGTGATGACAATCAAGGTAAGTTGGAGAGGGTAAGGGAGAGGATCAGCACGGAAGGGGCGGGGGTGGCTGCAGGAATTTTGTAGGGGGCCCACCCGGCTGGGTGGCGCACCCCCGGGACCCGCCAGACTAGATCTGCCAGCCGGACACGCTGTAGGCCCTGTACGCTGCCCCACCGCTCCCGTCCAATTTAAGTCCCCAGCCCCCACACTCCTAACCACGCAGGGCGGCACTGAGGGCCTGTTTAAAGCTAGGTTAAGCAACACTCAGGCGCAGGGCGGCACTGAGGGCTGTTAAAGGTCTTTTAAACACGGTCAACCCCTCGAACCTCACTAGTAGGTGGGACCGCCGCCTCGGTTGCCACCCCTGAGAGAGGAGCCCCTCCCACCCGTGGTCGACTCCAACCTGTAATAGAGGGAGGGCTAGGGGCAGGGGGGCCCTTGCCCTGGCCCTAGCAGGTCCGCCCGCCCGGCTGTAGCAGCAGCAAGGCAGGGATATCGCCAAGATGCCCCCTGCCAATAAGGCAGAGGTGGTGTCGGATGAGGGCGCGCAGTTATTGATGCTAGGTCACTTTCCGAGGGCGAGGATGACGCCGGCCCCAGTTTAGATGTGGAGTGTTTCGGAGAGGATGTCTTTAGGAAGGAGGCCAACCCAGAGAGAGTAGCCGCAGTCACGGGAGAAGAGGAGGAAGGAGCAGATACCCTCCTCTTCTGACGAGTAGCGGAGTCCTACAGACGTGGTGCAAAGAACACACCGCCCGTAGGGAGTTGTCGCAGGCATCGCTCCAGATCAGGCTATGCTACCGGAGTCCGCAGACACCACTCTTACAGGACAGAAGGGATTCTAGAGCATCGCGGTCCTGACTTCGTGGCAAGGTGACAGGTGGTCCGTCCCCCTGTCTACGTGAAGGAGGCCAGCCCCAGGGAGTGACGCACCTCCAGGCCGGTAACCCCAGAGGTCCCTTCAGTTGGGTGAGTCCCCTAGGTGCACATTTATCAGGGGGAGACTAAGGAAAAATTTTGAAGAATGACTTGAAGAAATATGGTCCTTGCGTCTCCAGGAGATGGTCACCGTAGACAAGGAAATAGTGAGACGATAAGGGAAAGGAAGGCAGGTGGCTAAAACGTTTGGGAACTGGCTACAAGCTTTTTGTGTTTTGGGACCGGTGGTGATTGGCCAGAAGCCCCCAAAATGCTCCAAACTTTTTGTTTACCTGGAAAATGATATTCGGAGATACAAAACACATGGTGGGACGGCGTGGCGCCAATATGATGAGGAGTTCAGGAGCGCCTCGGTCGTCAGACCAAATGGGCTGGGACATCAAAGCCGCAGTTCTGGGATAAGAATCATGCTGGCCAGAGGGCGGCCCGTAGGGTTAGTTCAAGAGCAGTTACCCTAACATGGAATAGCAATTTCAGCCCTCCGGAGCAAAAAGAACTGGGCTCCTGATGGCTGTTTAACGAGGTCAAACTGCAAGGTTGGTGGGGGGGGGCTTGCACATTCCAACCACGAACGCTCCTTTGCGGGGGAGGGGCAAGTGTTTTAAGAAGTCCCTTACAGCAACTCGATGCGGGCGGGAGTGAAATATACAACAGGACACCAAGTTGAACATGGAGGCAATGAGCACTGGTGAGGATGTACCCGTAGAAGGAAGAGGCAGAGCTAATCGGGGGGGGGGGGTTTAAGCAAGGTTTCAAAATCCCTTTAAGTTTTGTTGAGTGCACAAGTTTTGCCACAATTTGAAGTCATCCAAGGGAATGCCGGAAGTTGTTAGGACAAAGGTTATGGCAGAGGTTAAGTTAGGGGCAGTGGGGCGTCGTTTACCGAGTCCCCCATTTAAACTCTTAGGATTTCCCATTCGGGTATAGTTACTACGAAGGAAAGTGGTAATTTGTTTAATTCCCACTATCTTTACCGAAGGGAGTTGGTAAACAAATAGTATTTCTTAAAGGTGTCCTCGGGTTTTATGTTTTCTGGTAGATAACCAGTACTTAGCTAGCAAACAATGCAAGGTAGCAACAGCTAGTAGATACAAGATATTGTCTGTGTATAAAAAGGGGGAAAGTTCAAGAGAGAAAAATATTATCCTCTACAAAGGCACTGTAAGTGCCTCATTTTGGATTGCAGTGCAGTTTTGGAATCCAATTACAAAGGACATCTTAGAAATTTAGGGCAGTTCAGAGAAGGGCAACTAAATTATTAAGGGAATCGAGGGCTTGAATATGCAGGCGATTGAGAACAGTTAGGGCTGTTACGAACTTGGGAGATAAAGGGCGGTTGCGTGGGGACAGATACCTTATACAATATATGAATGGCCCATACAGTGACTCTCTGGGCATTTGTCACTAATAGATCATATACAGGGACCGTTGGAATCGCCTTTAAGGTTGGAGAAAGAAGTTTCATCTTCAGGTTAGGCGGTTCCTTTACAGTGAGAACGCGTGTTTGTGAAACATGTGGAACTGTCTTCAGCAGATGTGGGTGGTAATGGCAAGTTCATTGAATAACTTTAAAAAAGTTTCGTAAACTAAAACATATTGAGAATTACTGGTATTAATGCATTATAGAACTGGTTTGATCCAGGGCACTTTCCGATTGCCGTTTGGAGGCAGGAAGGATTTCCCCCCCTTGTAGCTGGGTTTTTTTGCCTTCCTCTTGGATCAACTGTTAGGTAGGTTTAAAAAAAAAAGTGAATAGGTTGACTTGATGGACGATTATGTCTTATTCAACCTGAATTACTGTTACATGTACATGTTTGCATTGACAGGGGCAAATTCATTTCGTAAGAAGGAAGGGTGGGGGCTTTGTTAGCAAAAATCAGAAATAGAGGCGGCCTTCGCATTCTCCGATTAACACAGAATGCTTCCATTTATGGGGGATGTCAGATAGACCGGCAGGTATTATTACGGCATGGGCCTCCCCATGGGCTGTGCCCATTATACTCGTCCCGATTTGAAATTTGAGTCATTTCTAGACTGGGATATTTCTTTCGAGACAGGTTCCTAAATGTTTGCAAATACCTCGAGATGTATGTTGTTGCCCAAGCTAATTATAACTATTGTCCTTTTGTTAATTCCTTCTGTTTCTAATGCACAAGTGGGGGTGCCCATAGCCGAGGGGAAAAAAAACCGTAGGTCCCAGTTACAGTCTGTCTTTTCGGGGTTATCGAGAGATACCACAGTAGATGGGAGTGTAGGTTGCCAGCAGATAAAATCCAGGGGAATGCTTAGATGCATCTCAATGTTCCTGCAAGTTAAAAAGTTACACTGAAGCAAGTTACAATCAGTGTTGGGTCGGTGAATTTGCGTTTGTAGGGTAATGCCTATGGGAAGGGTGTTTTCCAGGCGTTATCACTTAGCACTGGGGATGAATGCCCCCACCACCACCCACGTGACGGATGAATAAGGAAGCTGCGTAGCGACTACTGGGGTGAATACCTTTTTAGAAAATACAATGGTAGGGAATTGTTTCAAGGAGGAGGAAGAAACTAATTCTGAATTACAACTGCTAACGGATGCAGCAGGCTCCGAGGGTTCGGGGCCATCTGGCTCCATTGGTGCGCCGCGGAGAGTGGCCCGCCTCATGGAGGGAAATGGGTCATTGCAAAAACCTCACTCTCTCGAACTCTTCCCTATTGTGGTGCAATAGAATTATGGGCGAAAAAATTCCAGATACAAAGGATCAGAGTTGACAGGACAATAGAGTGTGGTTTATGCGATAAAACTAAGAGTTAGTACTTGCGCTGCTGAGTATTTAGTCTAAAATGTTTTGAACAGAAACGTGTCTTTAGAGATAAAACATGTGACGGGTTTGTTCTTAATGTGTGGCCGATGCTCTATCTCGTTTCCTAGTGGGGAAGGAATTCCACCGCTGCACCCAGAGGCCGACAGATAGGTCAGAGTGCCGGATTCCTGTGGGAAAACTGATAGACAGGCAACTGATGAAGCTTGTTCAATCCTCAGTCGCTCCATCTACCTGGGCCAGTCACGGGTAAATAAGTGACTTGGTCGGAATGGTTACAATTTAAAAGCAGAGGATATTAACGCTAATTCTCATTAATAGATTAGGGAACTCTTTAGATTAGCTAGAACACGCTGACAGGTTCTCTGTTGGTGCCCAGTGGAGAATGTCAGGTTTGTCCTTCTTTTCAGGTTGATGGTGGGAAAGTGTTGTTGTAAAATCTATCCTAAAGGGCTGGAAAAAAGAAAAGTGGCCATGTGGCAAACGGGCCGATTAATTTAGGATGCTGTTTAGGATGTTGGAAACCTTGCAGTCTGTAGCGATCGGAATACGAGGGCCACTTTATTGAAGCAGTTACGCTGGCATTCGTTGGGGCCATGCGAGGGGGGAGGTAGTTCGGTCAGTTCCACAAGACCTGGTGGTTTAGGCCAGCTGATGGATAATTCATCTCTCAAACATCGGTAAGGGTCAGAAAAATTAAAGAGATCTAAGACAGACCCCTTTGGGAATGGGAGTGGTTTTAGATTTCAACTCATAAAGTCCGCCTGGTGCCCAGTCCAAAGCAATCACTAAATTTGCTACATTCGATCCTCTCAGCATCGTCCTGGCCATCAGAATGGCCTACCCCTGTCTCGTATCAGTTTGAGGCGATATTACACAAGGCCCTGGGGTTACGGGCCTCCAACCGAAAAAAGAATTCGGTACACCACTCATTTAGGATAGGAGCGCAACAGAAGGCTCATTCTTATGCTTTGTGAAGGTTTCATTCATCCAGATCATGGTATATCTGTTGTATTCAATTAGATCCAATGGACTTGAAGTTAGTTCTTGAAGACGTTTCACTGTCATCGACTGGCTTTCCTTCAATTCAGAATGACTTGTACAAGAATCTGTGGCAATATGTACCCTGGAAAATCCCAATTAGCAATCACAGCAGGTGGTGTGAGGGTGTGATTGGATACGTTAGTGGCTAAGAGGTGTTCTCTAGGAACGCCAGAGTAAGGTGTCACAACAGCATTGGACATGGCAGACAGTTGGGGTGTCGAAAACCCCACACCTCTATTTAGGCTTGGGTTCTTATTTCACAGAAATGCCCCTTAACACCCTCTTGAACCGTCACGTTCCTCGCCAATTATGTTTAACATTTACAATTTCAAAAGGTATGCTTTAAGATGCAGATACACGGGCGAGTCTTGATCCGAGGAATTGGATCTTCTGTGATGGGGCCATACGGTGAGCAGTTTGCTGTTTGGTCTCCCCCACATACAAATCCAGAGCCTTCCTGCACTGAAATGCAATCTGATGTGCTTTTATTGTTTTACCAAACTAACACTCTGTAAGAACTACATTTCTAGTCATCATTAGTTTTTTGAAGATGGGTGCGCAGGGCTAAGGAAGGTCAGGGTGGCCGGTTCTAATTGAGTAGCGACCAAGGTACATCGCTGAATTGGCCATTAATTGATGGTTTCTATTCCAGGTGTTCGCCAAACCGTCGGTATTGGCTTTGTTAGACACTCGTTACCTATTCTGGGCTGGCACAAAGAGCTGAGACACGACCCGGAGGAATGGCCACCTGGGATTCCAGACGGGCTTTCACTTTATTGGAAAGGGTATCAGGGGTTTATGTTATGGAGCCAGGTGGCTGCTGGAGGTTGTGAACATTAGCAGACGCGGGACACAAGGGCCCATGGTTTAGTTATACATGCAGCCGGGGAGGAAACGATCTCTGTAACAAACGTTGTCTGACCTTCTATTTCTAATGAAGGCTGATTTGCAGCGTTTTCGGTCAATCTTCAGAGAGTTGATTTATAGTATGGTCAGAGGGTGGTTTCCCAGGGAACCGGCAAGGGGCAAAGGATAGGGTGCAAGTCGGAAGAAGGCTAGGAGGGTTCTCAACACCAGAATCTCCAGAATTGTGAATCCCAAGGGGGGTAGGTCGACATCGCCGTTGGGAGGGCGACCAATAGGGTCCTGATGAGCCAAGACAGGAGTGCATAATGAATGATATCGGGCTCGATATCTTTAACTGGTTTGAGAGACAGTATAGAACAGGCACCTGTATTTGTTGGGCTGGTGGTAAGGAGTTTCGTGTACGGCATACAGCACTACTGGTAGGTGGGGGCATCCTTGCAAGAGTTTAGTTGAGATGTTTACACGCACAATCTGGGATCCAGAGGCTTGGCATGCAGCAATGGCTAACGGCTAGCTAGTGGGCGTTATAATTCGAAATAATATGCAAGGATGCTAAATTTATAATTTGGGCTTAATTTAATTGTATCACATGATTTGTTACAAGTGTCAATAAAGCTGTGGCCATTTATTTCACCAAAAAGGATTGTTGTCTGCTGTTTTCATTTGTTGAACATCTGACAGAGTAATTTAGGGTTAAGGAAAGGCGGTTTAAGTGTAATATTTAGACATCCAAGGTATAGCAAACAGGTTTAACTTTCATATTGCTCCCACACATATTTTAAAACATAATGCCCGACTAAAACAGATGGATTATCCATTCAGGCTATCTTGTACCCTCCCTGTGCAAAGGGGCAGTAATTCTAAGGGGGCAATTTACGGTTAGCGATTATCAGCCATTTTGCTTAAGCGACGTTAACCAAAACAAAAAAAAGGTACAGTGATAGTTGGGATGAATTCTAGTTTCCCCATAAATATGAAGGGAAACTTTCTGTTATTTTAAAAATGTCATGGGAGTTTAAACAGGTATACCTTGATTCGGAATTAGATTAGGAAAATGAGTGATACAGGAATATT
This sequence comes from Hymenochirus boettgeri, assembly GCA_019447015.1. NCBI lineage: Eukaryota > Metazoa > Chordata > Amphibia > Anura > Pipidae > Hymenochirus > Hymenochirus boettgeri. The sequence continues at coordinate 35,576,149 of CM033469.1, forward strand.
TTGAAATTAGTAAAGTGATGGCTGCTACTACAAACTGGTAGTTCTGCATTGCTAACATTCATAAAAAACCTAGGAGGAAAATGTACCAAAATGCAGGAAAGAAGAGTAAAATGATCATAATTATAAGAAATAACCTATTTCACCTTTTTTGTGCCAAACACCCCCTTTTTATGCATAACGGGTTTTAATTTTTACTATGGAACATTAATTCGACAGGAGGATTACATTTTTTTTTTATAAAAAGTTTGATGTGCTTTACATTGGTTAACGCGTGTTTTGTTTTTCTTGTTTTTAATGTGTTTGTTTTTGTTACATGGTTAAAAGTTTGGCTTCAGGACTCTCTTGCGACTCTCTGAGTAGACAAATGTCGTTCCGTTTCAAAACTAGGAAAAAACAAAGTTAAGGTTAGGTGTTATTTGTAAAATGAAGAGAAATGATGTTACCCATTCATTATCATATCATGGTTTAGCAGACAGAATCTCGAACTTGTGGACAATTTTAGTTGTCTTTCAAAGAGAAAGGGAATTCTATATTCATTTAACTACAATCTTAGTAACTCCAGCAGCCAATCCAGCAATTTGCTTTTAAGAGTCGCTCGTTTTAAAATGAAAGTAAAGGACCAGTATGGCTAATAGACCAAGTTTCTGAATATGCGATTACTATGCAACTGATTAATAGGGAAATTCATAGTATAAATCTAAAATTTTAGACAATAATGGGACACCAAACACGGCATCCAATGGTAAAAGTAGAGATTGTATAGGATATTTACCTACTGGAGAAAGTACTCTAAAAAAATGCATGTGCTAGTACGTATTTAATTGCTGTAGCCCATACATGTTTAGATCAGCACTTATATTTGGGGACAGTTTTACTTTAATGAGATGCCACCAGGCCCGTCGCCACGTCATCTGAGGTAGAGGTATCAAACACCACAGACTACAAGCACATGGACCAATCTTGAGGTAGAAGTTGCACCAAACCCTGCCCACACCATTCTATCTTGGGAGGAGTATCACCAACCCTGCGCGAAATTATCTATCCTTAGGGGAAAAAGGGAGACGGTATCAAGCAAACACCGGGACCAATCTATCTAGGGTTAGAGTTCACCAGGCCAAACTTCTGATCGCCATCTATCTAGGGAAGGGATTCACCACCTGGGCCCACACATTACTATAGATGGGTTAGAGTTCAACCACCCTGCGCCGATCCTATCTTGGGAGAAGGGAATTCACCACCCTGCAACCATCATCTTGAGTAGAATTCAGCTTGCTGAAATTTACTGATGAATTGGCAACTTATCCTTTAGCTTGCAGAATTTGCCACTTGAAGGTGGCCACACACATTAGCGATATTAGGTAAATCCATCAGTCCACAATGGGAGTTACCTAATATTCACTAAGGGTATAGGGGCCGAATCTGACCAACCGTTTAATGCTGACGAATGGTCCGTGGTCGGCACGGCTGTCGCATCATCCTCCCTTACTTTACAGTAAAGAGAGCCGATTGACCATCGGCCTAGTGTATGGCACATGGCGCGAACCGATCCACCATACCGCGTGAGGGGGGTTTGGTTGAGTTCAGTGTGTGCGATTCTACCTTCAAAAGACACTGGCACCATTAGAACCGTCTCAGGACTCTGTCTTCAATATTAATTACCATCCTTAGTTAAATAAACTTGAAATGAGAAGTCTCTTAATTGGTTCAGGGGGTCTCCAGGACAGTTCTGTGGTGGATGTGATTGGCGTTAACCTGGCAGTTGATAGTAAACATTCTCGTTGCTATGGCAACGGGGTAGCTAATAGGTAAACAGTCACGATTCGCTGGTAACCTGATGGTTGTTAGTTAGCCTTCTGTTTGCTATGGTGCGACCTCTTATTCTATATCTGTTAATGGTGTTTAAAGGCGTGTGGGCACAATTTTTAGTAATGTCATTATGACATCATCATGACATCAGCATGACATCATCATTTTTTCAAAATGCAATTTTAAGAAGTCGCAAAAGCGCAATGCTTTTTGGGGCCAAAATTGCATTTTGAAAAATGATGATGTCATGCTGATGTCATGGTGATGTCATAATGACATTACTAAAATTGCGCCCAACGCATTTAAACGCCATTAACAGATATAGAATAAGAGGTCGCACCATAGCAAACAGAAGGCAACTAACAACCATCAGGTTACCAGAGAATCCAGACTGTTTACCTATTAGCGACCCCGTTGCCAGAGCAACGAGAATGTTTACTATCAACTGCCAGGTGCCACAGCAACCAGAATGCTTACCAACCAACCGCCCGGCTGCCATGGGCCATAACAACCAGAATGTTTAATGTCAACTGCCCGGTTGCCATGGCAACCAGAATGTTTACAATCAACTGCTGATGTCATAGTGACATTACTAAAGAAACGCAACCACGCATATTAACACCCTTTTGACAGATATAGAATAACAGTCACAAAAAGTACAAAGTTCATTTTTGGGCCCAAATTAAACTATGCAGACTTAGGATGCCATGTGATGCCATAATGCATGGCTAAAAACTGCATCCCGACGTATTTAAACACTTCTGAACAGACAGAGGTAAGAAGTCGCAAAAGCGCAATGCTTTTGGGGCCAAAATTGCATTTTGAAAAATGATGATGTCATGCTGATGTCATGATGATGTCATAATGACATTACAAAAATTGCGCCCACGCGCATTTAAACGCCATTAACAGATATAGAATAAGAGGTCGCACCATAGCAAACAGAAGGCTAACTAACAACCATCAGGTTACCAGAGAATCCAGACTGTTACCTATTAGCGACCCCGTTGCCAGAGCAACGAGAATGTTTACTATCAACTGCCAGGTTGCCACATGCAACCCATGAATGCTTACTAAAGAAACGCAACCACGCATATTAACAACCTTTTGACAGATATAGAATAAAAAGTACAAAGTTTCATTTTTGGGCCCAAATTAAATCTATGCACGACTTAGGATGCCATGCTGATGCCATAATGACATCGCTAAAAACTGCATCCCGAAGTATTAAACACTTTGAACAGACAGAGAGTAAGAAGTCGCAAAAGGCAATGCTTTTTGGGGCCAAATGCATTTTGAAAATGATGATGTCATGCTGATGTCATGATGATGTCATAATGACATTACTAAAAATTGCGCCCACACGCATTTAAACCAATTAACAGATATAGAATAAGAGGTCGCACCATAGCAAACAGAAGGCTAACTAACAACCATCGGGACCAGAGAATCCGACTGTTTACCTATTAGCGACCCCGTTGCCAGAGCAAAGAGAATGTTTACTATCAACTGCCAGGTTGCCACAGCAACCAGAATGCTTACCAAAAACCGCCCGGCTGCCATGGGCCATAACAACCAGAATGTTTAATGTCAACTGCCCGGTTGCCATGGCAACCAGAATGTTTCAATCAACTGCTGATGTCATAGTGACATTACTAAAGAAACGCAACCACGCATATTAACACCCTTTTGACAGATATAGAATAACAAGTCACAAAAAGTACAAAGTTTCATTTTTGGGCCCAAATTAAATCTATGCAGACTTAGGATGCCATGCTGATGCCATAATGGCATGGCTAAAAACTGCATCCCGACATATTTAAAACACTTGAACAGCAGAGAGTAAGAAGTCGCAAAAGGCAATGCTTTTTGGGGCCAAA
>CM033469.1:35579880-35599792 GCA_019447015.1 Hymenochirus boettgeri
AATTGCATTTTGAAAAATGATGAGTCATGTGATGTCTGGATGTCTAATGACATACAAAAATTGCGCCCACGACGCATTTAAACAGCCATTAACAGATATAGAATAAAGGTCGCACCATAGCAAACAGAAGGCTAACTAACAACCATCAGGTACCAGAGAATCCAGACTGTTACTATAGCGACCCGCTTGCCAGAGCAAGAGAATGTTTACTATCAACTGCAGGTTTGCCACAGCAACCAGAAGCTTACCACCAACCGCCCGGCTGCCATGGGCCATAAAACCAGAATGTTTAATGTAACTGCCCGGGTTGCCATGGCAACCAGAATGTTTACAATCAACTGCTGATGTCATAGTGACATTACTAAAGAAACGCAACCACGCATATTAACACCCTTTTGACAGATATAGAATAACAAGTCACAAAAAGTACAAAGTTTCATTTTTGGCCCAAATTAAATCTATGCAGACTTAGGATGCCATGCTGATGCCATAATGACATCGCTAAAAACTGCAATCCCGACTATTTAAACACTTCTGAACAGAAGAGAGTAAGAAGTCGCAAAACGCAATGCTTTTTGGGGCCAAAATTGCATTTTGAAAAATGATGATGGTGAGTATGATGATGTCATAATGACATTACGAAAAATTGGCCCACACGACATTTAAACGCCAAACCAGATATAGAATAAGAGGTCGCCACCATAGCAAACAGAAGGCTAACTAACAACCATAGGTTACCAGAGATCCAGACTGTTTACCTATTAGCGACCCCGTTGCCAAGCAACGAGAATGTTTACTATCAACTGCCAGGTTGCCACAGCACCAGATGCTACCACCAACCGCCCGGCTGCCATGGGCCATAACAACCAGAATGGTTAATGTCAACTGCCGGTTGCAATAGAGCACCAGAATGTTACAAATCAACTGCTGATGTCATAGTGACTTACTAAAGAAACGCAACCACGCATATTAACACCCTTTTGACAGATATAGAATAACAAGTCACAAAAAGTACAAAGTTTCATTTTTGGGCCCAAATTAAATCTATGCAGACTTAGGATGCCATGCTGATGCCATAATGGCATGGCTAAAAACTGCATCCCGACGTATTTAAACACTTCTGAACAGATAGAGAGTAAGAAGTCGCAAAAGCGCAATGCTTTTTGGGGCCAAAATTGCATTTTGAAAAATGCTGAGTCATGCTGATGTCATAATGACATTACTAAAAATTGCGCCCACCCGCATTTAAACACCATTAACAGATATAGAATAAGAGGTCGACCATAGCAAACAGAAGGCTAACTAACAACCATCAGGTTACCAGAGAATCCAGACTGTTTACCTATTAGCGACCCCGTTGCCAGAGCAACGAGAATGTTTACTACAACTGCCAGGTTGCACAGCAACCAGAATGCTTACCACCAACCGCCCGGCTGCCATGGGCCATAACAACCAGAATGTTTAATGTCAACTGCCCGGTTGCCATGGCAACCAGAATGTTTACATCAACTGCTGATGTCATAGTGACATTATAAAGAAAGCAACCACGCATATTAACACCTTTGACAGATAAGAATAACAAGTCACAAAAAGTCACAAGTTTCATTTTTGGGCCCAAATTAAATCTATGCAGACTTGGATGCCATGCTGATGCCAAAATGGCATGGCTAAAAACTGCCCGACGTATTTAAACACTTCTGAACAGACAGAGAGTAAGAAGTCGCAAAAAGCGCAATGCTTTTGGGGCCAAAATTGCATTTTGAAAAATGAGATTGTCATGCTGATGTCATGATGATGTCATAATGACATTACGAAAATTGCGCCCACGCGCATTTAAACCCATTACAGAAGACATAAACGCTTACAGAGAATAGAGGTCGCACCATAAAACAGAAGGCTAACTAACAACCATCAGGTTACCAGAGATCCAGACTGTGTTACCTATTAGCGACCCCGTTGCCAGAGCAACGAGATGTTTTACTATCAACTGCCAGGTTGCCACAGCAACCAGAATGCTTACCCACCAACCGCCCGGCTGCCATGGGCCATAACAACCAGAATGTTTAATGTCAACTGCCCGTGTCCATGGCAACCAGAATGTTTACAATCAACTCTGATGTCATAGTGACATTACTAAAGAAACGCAACCACGCATATTACACCCTTTTGACAGATATAGAATAACAAGTCACAAAAAGTACAAAGTTTCATTTTTGGGCCCAATTAAATCTATGCAACTTGGATGCCATGCTGATGCCATAATGGCATGGCTAAAAACTGCATCCGACGTATTTAAAACACTCTGAACAGACAGAGAGTAAGAAGTCGCAAAAGCGCAATGCTTTTGGGGCCAAAATTGCCTTTTGAAAAATGATGATGTCATGCTGATGTCATGATGATGTCATAATGACATTACGAAAAATGCGCCCACGCGCATTTAAACGACCATTAAATAGATTATAAGAGGTCGCACCATAGCAAACAGAAGGCTAACTAACAACCATCCGGTTACCAGAGAATCCAGACTGTTTACCTATTAGACCCCCCCGTTGCCAGAGCACGAGAATGTTTACTATCAACTGCCAGTTGCCACAGAAACCAGAATGCTTACCACCAACCGCCCGGCTGCCATGGGCCATAACAACCAGAAGTTTAATGTCAAACTGCCGGTTGCCATGGCAACCAGAATGTTTACAATCAACTGCTGATGTCATAGTGACATTACTAAAGAAACGCAACCACGCATATTAACACCCTTTTGACAGATATTAGAATAACAAGTCACAAAAAGTACAAAGTTTCATTTGGGCCAAATTAAATCTATGCAGACTTAGGATGCCATGCTGATGCCATAATGGCATGGCTAAAAACTGCATCCCGACGTATTTAAAACACTTCTGAACGATAAGAGTAAGAAGTCGCAAAGATCGCAATGGTTTTTGGGGCCAAAATTGCATTTTGAAAATGATGATGTCATGCTGATGTCATGATGATGTCATAATGACATTACAAAAATTGCGCCCCACGCATTTAAACGCAATGACACGATATAGAATCAGAGGTCGCACCATAGCAAACAGAAGGCAACTAACAAACCATCAGGTTACCAGAGAATCCAGACTGTTTACCTATTAGCGACCCCGTTGCCAGAAGCAACGAGATGTTTACTATCAACTGCCAGTTTGCCACCAGCAACCAGAATGCTTACCACCAACCGCCCGGCTGCCATGGGCCATAACAACCAGAATGTTTAATGTCAACTGCCGGTGCCATGGCAACAGAATGTTTACAATCAACTGCTGATGTCATAGTGACATTACTAAAGAAACGCAACCACGCATATAACACCCTTTTGACAGATATAGAATAACAAGTCACAAAAAGTACAAAGTTTCATTTTGGGCCCAAATTAAATCTATGCAGACTTAGGATGCCATGCTGTGATGCCATAATGGCATGGCTAAAAACTGCATCCCGACGTATTGAACACTTCTGAACAGACGAGAGTAAGAAGTCGCAAAGCGCAATGCTTTTTGGGGCCAAAATTGCATTTTGAAAAATGATGATGTCATGCTGATGTTCATGTATACATTAACTTACGAAAAATTGCGCCCACACGCATTAAACACCATAACAGATATAGAATAAGAGGTCGCACCATAGCAAACAGAAAGCTAATAACAACCATCAGGTTACCAGAGAATCCAGACTGTTTACCTATTAGCGACCCGTTGCCAGAGCAACGAGAATGTTTACTATCAACTGCCAGGTTGCCACAGCAACCAGAATGCTTACCACCAACCGCCCGGCTGCATGGGCCATAACAACCAGAATGTTTAATGTCAACTGCCGGTTGCCATGGCAACCAGAATGTTTACACATCAACTGCTGATGTCATAGTGACATTACTAAAGAAACGCAACCCACGATATTAACACCCTTTTGACAGATATAGAATAACAAGTCACAAAAAAGTACAAAGTTCATTTTTTGGGCCCAATTAAATATATGCAGACTTAGATGCCATGCTGATGCCATAATGGCATGGCTAAAAAACTGCATCCCGAGTATTGAACAACTTCTGAACAGACGAGAGTAAGAAGTCGCAAAAGCGCAATGCTTTTTGGGGCCAAAATTGCATTTTGAAAATGATGTGGTCATGCTGATGTCATGTGATGTCATATGACATTACAAAATTGCGCCCACACGCATTTAACGCCATTAACAGATTAGAATAAGAGGTCGCACCATAGCAAACAGAAGGCTAACTAACAACCATCAGGTTACCAAGAATCCAGACTGTTTACCTATTAGCGACCCCGTTGCCAGAGCAACGAGAATGTTTACTATCAACTGCCAGGTTGCCACAGCAACCAGAATGCTTACCACCAACCCGCGGCTGCCATTGGCCATAACAACCAGAATGTTTAATGTCAACTGCCCGGTTGCCATGGCAACCAGAATGTTTACAATCAACTGCTGATGTCATAGTGACATTACTAAAGAAACGCAACCACGCATATTAACACCCTTTTGACAGATATAGAATAACAAGTCACAAAAAGTACAAAGTTTCATTTTGGGCCCAAATTAAATCTATGCAGACTTAGGATGCCATGCTGATGCCATAATGGCATGGCTAAAAACTGCATCCCGACGTATTTAACACTTCTGAACAGACAGAGAGAAGAAGTCGCAAAGCGCAATGCTTTTGGGGCCAAATGCATTTTGAAAAATGATGATGTCATGCTGATGTCATGATATGTCATAATGACATTACGAAAAATTGCGCCCACGCGCATTAAAGCCATTAACAGATATAGAATAAGAGGTCGCACCATAGCAAACAGAAGGCAACTAACAACCATCAGGTTACCAGAGAATCCAGACTGTTTACCTATTGCGACCCCGTTGCCAGAGCAAAGAGAATGTTTACTATCAACTGCAGGTTGCCACAGCACCAGAATGCTTACCACAACCGCCCGGCTGCCAGGGCCATAACAACAGAATGTTAATGTCAACTGCCCGGTTGCCATGGCAACCAGAATGTTTACAATCAATCGTGATGTCATAGTGACACATTATAAAGAAACGCAACCACGCATATTAAACCTTTTGACAGATATAGAATAACAAGTCACAAAAAGTACAAAGTTTTCATTTTTGGGCCCAAATTAAAATCTATGACAGACTTAGGATGCCATGCTGATGCCATAATGGCATGGCTAAAAACTGCATCCCGACGTATTAAACCTTCTGAACAGACAGAGAGTAAGAAGTCGCAAAGCGCAATGCTTTTTGGGCCAAAATTGCATTTTGAAAATGATGATGTCATGCTGATGTCATGGATGATGTCATAAGACATTACAAAAATTGCGCCCACGCGCATTTAAACGCCATTAACAGATATAGAATAAGAGGTCGCCCCATAGCAAACAGAAGGCTAACTAACAACCATCAGGTTACCAGAGAATCCAGACTGTTACCTATTAGCGACCCCCGTTGCCAGGCAACGAGAATGTTTACTACAACTGCCAGGTTGCACCATGCAATCCAGAATGCTTAATAAAGCAAACAGCAACAACGGCATATCTAACACCCCTTTGACAGATATAGACTAAAAGTACAAAAGCTTTCATTTTTGGGCCCAAATTAAATCTATGCAGACTTAGGATGCCATGCTGATGCCATAATGCATGCTAAAACTGCATCCCGACGTATTTAAACACTTCTGAACAGAAAGAGTAAGAAGTCGCAAAAGGCAATGCTTTTTGGGCCAAATTGCATTTTGAAAAATGATGATGTCATGCTGATGTCATGATGATGTCATAATGACATACTAAAAAATTGCGCGCCCAGCATTTAAACACCATTAACAGATATAGAATAAGAGGTCGCACCATAGCAAACAGAAGGCTAACTAACAACCATCAGGTTACCAGAGAATCCAGACTGTTTACCTATTAGCGACCCCGTTGCAAGCAACGAGAAGTGTTTACTATCAACTGCCAGGTTGACAGCAACCAGAATGCTTACCACAAAACGCCCGACTGCCAGGGCACATAAACCAGAATGTTAATGTCAACTGCCCGGTTGCATGGCAACCAGAATGTTTACAATCAACTTGATGTCATAGTGACATTAACTAAAGAAACGCAACCACGCAATTAACACCCTGGACAGATATGAATAACAAGTCACAAAAAGTACAAACTTTTGTTGGCCCAAATTAAATCTATGCAGCTTAGGAGCTGATGTGATAATGGACATACGCTTAAAAATGCATCCCGAGAGTATTAAACACTTCTGAACAGAAGAGAGTAGAAGTCGCAAAAAGCAATGCTTTTGGGGCCAAAATTGCATTTTGAAAAATGATGATGTCATGCTGATGCATGATGATGTCATAATGACATTCATCAAAATTGCGCCCACACGCATTTAAACCATACAGATATGAAAAAGGTCGCACCATAGCAAACAGAAGGTAACAACAACAACCAAGCAGGGTACCAAGAATCAGATGTTACCTATTAGCTCCCGTTGCCATAGCAACAGAATGTTTACTATCAACTGCCAGTGGCCAGCAAAGAGGATTACTCAACAGCGGGCCATAGGCATAAACAGAATGTTTAATGTCAACTGCCCGGTTTGCCATAGCAAACCCAGAATGTTTACTTCAAACTGTGATGTCATATAGACATTACTAAAAAAAGCAACACACGCATATTAACACCCTTTTACAGATATAGAATAACAAGTCAAAAAGTACAAAGTTTTTTGGGGCAAATTAAATCTATGCAGAATTATGATGCATGGCTGAGTACATAATGAATCGCTTTAAAAAAGGATCCCAGACATATTTTAAACACTTAAACAGATATAAATGACTTCTACCCCGGGCGGGTGGACGTGGGGCAGAGGTCAGGGATGTCATTTCACCTACTGAAGAAGGAAGTTGAAAATCACCGCCATGAAAGTTTCACAGGCTCCAGCCAGAGATGTGATTGTGGCTCAGTGTAAAGGAAATACTGCGGCTTTCATTCAAAAACCCTCATAGTTTTGATTCGGTCAGACGTGCGGTCCATATAGGAGGAAGTGTGTTATAGCTAAGGGAAATCCGAGGACTCATAGACTATACATTGGTAAAACAATCCTCCAAATGTGGATATTTCAAAACAGTTTTTTTTCATGGTCATCAATACAAATGGTGATACCCCACAACCCCCACACAGACCAAGGTACAACCACCCCTAATGATCTAATTTCCATTCCCATGGAAGCCATATTTAAAGGGTAAATAAAGTAAAAAAAACATGTAGATTATTCTCAATAAAAGATAGTTTTATGGTAGTATGAAACACAAAAAAGACATACCCTCAAACCAGACCCAGGTACAACAGCCTTACTAATCTACATCCTTACACTGGCAGACATACTTAAAGGGTAACTAAAGTGAAAAAAACATTATTAACTTGTCGATTATTTTCAAGAAAAGATAGTTTATGGTTTGTAACAAAAAAAATAAAGTATCCCCTCAACCAAGAACCCAGGTACACATTGCTACTGATCTCTATCCATTACGGTGGGCAGCCATATTTAAAGGGTAATAACTAATGTAAAAAAACAAATTTAGATTATCCTCAATAAAAGATAGTTTTATTGTTGTAAACCAAAAAAAGGAACATAACCCCTCAACCAGGAACCCAGGTACACACACCTACTGATCTACTTATCCATACAGTGGCAGGCTGACAGCCAATACTTAAAGGGTAACTAAAGTAAAAAAAATTAATTCAAGATTGATCCTCAATTAAAAAATAGTTTTATGGTTGTAAACAAAAACGCATTACCCCCTCAACCAGACCCAGGTTACACACACCTACTGATCTACTTATCCATTACTGTGGCGGCAAGCATACTTTAAAGGGTAACTAAAGTAAAAAAAGCAAATTTTGATCAATCATCAAAAAAACTTTGTTTGTTTTTTTAACCCCCAACGTGATACAGATATACACAGCTAACTGCATACCCTCCATTTACTGTTGCAGCCATATTCAAGGGTAACTCAAGTCACAAAAAAACTAATTTTGACCAATCATCAAAAAGGTTTTTTTAAACTCTCAACCCGACACGGGACACACACCTACTGATCTACGTAATCAATTACTGTGGCAGCCAGTTTAAAGGGTAACTAAAGTCAAAAATAGCAAATTTTGGACCAATAATCAAAAAAACTAGTTTTTTTACCCCCAACATGATGATACAGGTATACACAGCTGCTTGTATCAAAGTAGAGGAGCACACTACTGCAAGTGAAAATTTCTTTAATAGGCCAAAAAACAACAAACTCAACGTTTCGGGACTTGCGTCCATTCCTCAGGTACTGGGAACGGGACGCAAAGTCCGAAGTTTGTAGTTTGTTGTTTTTTGCACTATTAAAGAAATTTTCACGACAGAGAGTAGTGGTGCTCCTTACGTGATACCTTGCTTGGTTATGGACCCTGGAAGTAGGGGGCTGGAGGATTGCACCTACCTAGTGGTCTGGCTAAACCAAGCCAAACAGCAGTGTGCCTAAGTACAAGTTGAGGACTTTTGGAAAGCATACACAGCTGCTGACCCCCCTTACCCTTTTTCCCCATTTACTGTTGCAGCCATACTTAAAAGGGAAACTAAAGTAAAAAAAAACAATAAATTTTGGCAATCATCAAAAAAGTTTGTTTTTTTTAACTTCAACCCGACACGGGTACACACTCATAATGATCTACTTATCCATCACTATGGCAGCCATACGTAAAGGGGAAACTAAAGTAAAAAAAAAATAATTTTGAACACAATCATTAAAAACTTTAGTAATTTATCCCCCAACTGATATGAATACACACCACCAAATGACCTACCTTTAGAAGTGTGACATATTTAAAGGGAAGTATAAAATAACAATGTCCTCCATCAGTGAATTATGCGTTTTTTAAAATCTGAGCAGGCACAAACACACAAATTCCCTTCCAAAATGCAGTTTTCAAGCCAAAATTCAACGTTTAACTTAAACTTTCCCTTCTAGTTGTATCTTAATATATGTAACTAGCAGAGTACCCGGCGTTGCCAGTTTTTCTAAAGACCAGCCAACATGCACCCACAATTCAGCTTTATACCTGGACCACAAATTGGGTTAACTTAGGGTGTCTGACAAAATGCAGAATTCTAGAGGCAGATCTCATCCCAATAACATACCTCACAAACATTTGGGGGGCTATTGTTGTGAAATAATGGGATATGAAAAATGTCCAAATTGGAGGGCAAATAATGTTGGCATGTACCACTAAAAAATAAATTAAAAGTGAGGTGTTGTCCCCCGGTGCACGGGAAGTTGATATGATAACACTTAAAAGCGCTATCACATAACTTCTCCCTCTTTAATGTATATCACCCCAACGACCTTTTAAGGCTTATCACACCAACTTTCCCTTTAAGGCATATCAATTCACCCTTTAAGCGAGAATTGAATGAACTCACCCTTGAGCGCGTATCATATACTTCCCTTTAGCGCGTATTGCTAACTCCCTCTTTAGACATATTTAATCAACTCACATGGCGTGTTATGGTACAATTCCCCTTTTAATACGTATCGCCTCAAATGCCCTTTAGCGTGTATAGTGTCAACCTCCCCTTTAGCGCATATCGCATCAACAACTCCCCTTTAGGAGTGTTAGCAATCAACTCCCCCTTGAGGTGTTTAGCACAAAACTCCCCTTAGAGTGTATCTCATCAACTCCCCTTTAGAGTGACGCATCAACTCACCTTTGAGTGTTTTAGCATCCAACTCCCATTTAGGCGTATAAACATCAAACTATCCTAACAATGGGTTAAGACATCTCACGTGAATTTATTTTTTTATGCAATTGATCATTATGACTAACAAATATCCCGCAGAGAAAACACCAATTTGTTTGCAAAAAATGACACAGGGAATAGAAGAGAGTGAGTGATAAGAGTGTGTAGTGGCCTTAATACTGATTTGTGTTTGTTCGTAGTTGTGGGAAAGAGGAAACAGTGTGAAGTTAAATGACCTCTTACAGGCAGTTGTATTGCAGTCTGGCAGCTCCATCCCATTCAAGCTGATTGTCTTTCCTAAGTAAAAACTACACATGTCCTTAGCTGCCTTCTCTGAACTCTGCCACCAGCCTGCTGAAAAACGGTGATCTCCATTGGTACCTGCTATGCCCAACCCCAGTACGAGAGGATCAGTTTACATCTCAATCTGACTCTGGGCGAATAACAAGTGAGAAGACGGGAGGGACCAAGGTCTGTTCACATGCATTGCTACGCATCAATGGTCTGCTGAGCCTAATAATTGAACCAGCTCTATCCTCCTATCAAAGCAAACAAAATGAAGTAAAGATTTAAAAGCATTGTACTGACCAGAACAATCTGCTGATTTTTCGCACTAAAGGGTTATAATGGAAATTACTCTGGGAAGTGGCGGACATGAAAGTGTTAATGCAAATACTCTTGAGGGCTTAGGCCACACTACTGCACTTTTAAGTGTGTGGGATTGGGATGCTAGTAACAGCCCTGACCATGATCTTGTTAAAATAGCAGTTCACTGCGTTAAAGTCATAGAAGGGTAATTCTCTGAAACAGCCTCAAAAGATAGGAAAATAGCCGGAAGATCAAAGTTTGTAGATTAATGGTTTAAAGTGTGAATTGGAAAGTAAATATTTAAGCCTATAAATTCGCTCATGGGTGTGTAAAAAAAGGAACTTTGGACTCCTTTGAAAATAGGACTGGGTGGATGTAACTATCTACATTTTGTGTCTTATTACAGAATGAATTGAGTGTTAGCATTAAAAATCTGAAGGAGTAAATAAAGATCAAAACATGTTATAAATCCAGCCTTTGGTAAGAAGCTCCGACCCGAGGTAATGGGGCGGAGCGTCTGACATGGGGCGCCGCCCCCGGCGAGGATGCTGGGATTTGTAGTGCGGGCGTCCGGCTCCGCCTCATCCTCATGGTTGTGGGATGTGGTTTCAGCCGCGAGGGATGATCTCGCGAGGCGGAGGGATTGCTGGAGCGCTGAAAAACCGTCATCAATGATGTCATTACATATATAAAAGGGGGGCGGGAAACGAGGCAGCAGTCTCAGAATTTGTAGAATTGCTAAAGGGGACGAATCTCTCTTCCTGCCGAGCACGAAAAACAAGGACAGGCATTTCAGGCGGAGGAATTCGCGTTATATGAACATGGATGATTGACAGATCAAGATGTTGGAGAGGGTAAGGGAGAGGATCAGACTGGAAGGGCGGGGGTTGTGCATGGGATTTTGGTAGGGGGCCCCCCCGCGGCTGGGTGGCCACCCCCCGGGAACGTCCCCAGACTAGATATGACAGCCGGCACGGCTGGTAGGCCTGTACGACGCCCCACCGCTCCCGTCCATTTGAAGTCCCAGGCCCCCACCACTCCTACCGCCAGGGACGGCACTGAGGGCCTGTTAAAGCTAGGTAGAGCGACACTCCCAGGCGCAGGGCGGCACTGAGGGCTGTTAAGGCTTTAAACACGGTACAACCCCTCGAACTCACTAGAGGTGGGAAACCGCCGCCATCGGTTGCCACCCCTGAGAGAGGAGCCCATCCCACCCGTGGTGCGCTCCAACTGGTAATAGAGGGGAGGGGCATGAGGGGCAGGGGGGCCCTTGCCCTGGCCTAGCAGGTCCGCCCGCCCGGCTTGTAAGCAGCAGCAAGGGCAGGGATATGCCAAGATTGCCCCCTCCAATAAGGCAAGAGGGTCGGTGTCGGATGAGGGGCGAGCAGTTATGGATGCTAGGTACACTTTCCGAGGGCGGAGGGATGACGCCGGCCCCAGTTAGATGGGAGTTTCGGGAGGGTGTTTTAGGGAAGGAGGCCAACCCAGGAGAGATAGCCGCAGTCACGGGAGAAGAGGAGGAGGAGCAGATACTCCTCCTCTTCTGACAGAGTAGCGGAGTCCTACAGACGTGGTGCAAAGAAACACCGCCGTGGGAGGTTGTCGCAGGGCATCGCTCAAGATCAGGCTATGGCTAGCCGGAGTCGCAGACACCACTCTTACAGGACAGAAGGGATAGAGCATCGCGGTCACCTAGACTTCGGGCGGTGAAGGTGGTCGTTCCCCTGCCTCTACGTGAAGGAGGCAGCCCCAGGGGAGTGGACAGCACTCCAGCCTGTACCAGAGGTTCTTCGTGGGGAGTCCCTAGGTGCACATTTATCAGGGGGGAGAGATAAGGAAAAATTTTGAAGAATGACTTTGAAAGAAAAATATGGTTCCTTGCGTCTCCAGGAGATGGTCACCGTAGACAAGGAAATAGTGAGACGATAAAGGGAAAGGAAGGCCAGGTGGCTAAAACGTTTGGGAACTGGCTACAAGCTTTTTGTGTTTTGGGGGACCGGTGGTGATTGGCCAGAAGCCCCCAAAAATGCTCCAAAACTTTTTGTTACCTGGAAATATTGATATTCGGAGCATACAAAAACACATGGTGGGACGGCGTGGCGCCCAATATGATGAGGAGTTCAGGAGGCGCCTGGTCGTCAGACCAGAGATGGGCTGGGACCCAAAGCCGCAGATTCTTGGATAAGAATCATGCTGGCCCAGAGGGCGGCCCGTAGGGTTAGTTTCAAGGCAGTTACCCTAACAAAATGGAATAGCAATTTCAGCCCTCCGGAGCAAAAAGAAATGGGCTCCTGATGGCTGTTTAACGAGGTCAAAACTGCAAGGTTGGGGGGGGGGGGGGCTTGCACATTCCAACCACGAACGCTCTTTGCGGGGGAGGAGGCAAGTGTTTTAAGAAGTCCCACAGCAACTCGGCGGGACGGGAGTGAAAGTAGACAACAGGACACAAGTGAACATGGAGGCAATGAGCACTGGTGAGGAATGTACCCGGAGAGAAGAGGGCAGAGCTAATCGGGGGGGGGGCGGGTTTAAGCAAGGTTTCAAAAATCCTTTAAGTTTTGTGAGTTGCACAAGTTTTTTGCCACAATTTGAAGTCATACAAGGGAATGCCGGAAGTTGTTAGGAACAAAGGTTATGGCCAGAGGTTTAAGTTAGGGAGCTGGGGTTCAGTTTACCGAGCCCCATTTAAAACCCTTAGGATTTCCCATTCGGGGTTATAGTTACTACGAAGGAAAGTGGTAACATTTGTTTAATTCCCCACTATCTTTACCCGAAGGGAGTTGGTAAACAATAGTATTTATAAAGGTGTCTCGGGTTTTATGTTTCTGGTAGATAACCAGATTAGCGTAGCAAACAATGCCAAGGTAGCAACAGCTAGAGATAGCAAGATTTGTCTGTGTATAAAAAGGGGGATAGAGTCAAGAGAGAAAAATATTATCCTCTACAAAGGCACTGGTAAGGCCTCATTTTGGAATTGCAGTGCAGTTTTGGAAATCCAATTCACAAAGGACATCTTAGAAATGAGGCAGTCAGAGAAGGGCAACTAAATTAATAAGGGATCGAGGGGCTGAATATGCAGGCGATTGAGAAAAGTTAGGGGCTTGTTACCAGAAACTGGAGATAGGGCGGTTGCGTGGGGACAGATACCTTATACAATATATGAATGGCCCATAAAGTGAACTCTCTGGGCATTGTTCACTAATAGATCATATAGAGGGACACGGGAATCGTTAGTTGGAGCAAAGAAGTTTCATCTTCAGGTTAGGCGGTTCCTTTACAGTGAGAACGCGTGTTTGTGAAACATGTGGAACTGTCTTCAGCAGATGTGGGTGGTAATGGCAAGTTCATTGAATAACTTTAAAAAAGTTTCGTAAACTAAAACATATTGAGAATTACTGGTATTAATGCATTATAGAACTGGTTTGATCCAGGGCACTTTCCGATTGCCGTTTGGAGGCAGGAAGGATTTCCCCCCCTTGTAGCTGGGTTTTTTTGCCTTCCTCTTGGATCAACTGTTAGGTAGGTTTAAAAAAAAAAGTGAATAGGTTGACTTGATGGACGATTATGTCTTATTCAACCTGAATTACTGTTACATGTACATGTTTGCATTGACAGGGGCAAATTCATTTCGTAAGAAGGAAGGGTGGGGGCTTTGTTAGCAAAAATCAGAAATAGAGGCGGCCTTCGCATTCTCCGATTAACACAGAATGCTTCCATTTATGGGGGATGTCAGATAGACCGGCAGGTATTATTACGGCATGGGCCTCCCCATGGGCTGTGCCCATTATACTCGTCCCGATTTGAAATTTGAGTCATTTCTAGACTGGGATATTTCTTTCGAGACAGGTTCCTAAATGTTTGCAAATACCTCGAGATGTATGTTGTTGCCCAAGCTAATTATAACTATTGTCCTTTTGTTAATTCCTTCTGTTTCTAATGCACAAGTGGGGGTGCCCATAGCCGAGGGGAAAAAAAACCGTAGGTCCCAGTTACAGTCTGTCTTTTCGGGGTTATCGAGAGATACCACAGTAGATGGGAGTGTAGGTTGCCAGCAGATAAAATC
Source organism: Hymenochirus boettgeri (assembly GCA_019447015.1). Classification (NCBI taxonomy): domain Eukaryota; kingdom Metazoa; phylum Chordata; class Amphibia; order Anura; family Pipidae; genus Hymenochirus; species Hymenochirus boettgeri. The sequence continues at coordinate 35,594,363 of CM033469.1, forward strand.
CAGGGGAATGCTTAGATGCATCTCAATGTTCCTGCAAGTTAAAAAGTTACACTGAAGCAAGTTACAATCAGTGTTGGGTCGGTGAATTTGCGTTTGTAGGGTAATGCCTATGGGAAGGGTGTTTTCCAGGCGTTATCACTTAGCACTGGGGATGAATGCCCCCACCACCACCCACGTGACGGATGAATAAGGAAGCTGCGTAGCGACTACTGGGGTGAATACCTTTTTAGAAAATACAATGGTAGGGAATTGTTTCAAGGAGGAGGAAGAAACTAATTCTGAATTACAACTGCTAACGGATGCAGCAGGCTCCGAGGGTTCGGGGCCATCTGGCTCCATTGGTGCGCCGCGGAGAGTGGCCCGCCTCATGGAGGGAAATGGGTCATTGCAAAAACCTCACTCTCTCGAACTCTTCCCTATTGTGGTGCAATAGAATTATGGGCGAAAAAATTCCAGATACAAAGGATCAGAGTTGACAGGACAATAGAGTGTGGTTTATGCGATAAAACTAAGAGTTAGTACTTGCGCTGCTGAGTATTTAGTCTAAAATGTTTTGAACAGAAACGTGTCTTTAGAGATAAAACATGTGACGGGTTTGTTCTTAATGTGTGGCCGATGCTCTATCTCGTTTCCTAGTGGGGAAGGAATTCCACCGCTGCACCCAGAGGCCGACAGATAGGTCAGAGTGCCGGATTCCTGTGGGAAAACTGATAGACAGGCAACTGATGAAGCTTGTTCAATCCTCAGTCGCTCCATCTACCTGGGCCAGTCACGGGTAAATAAGTGACTTGGTCGGAATGGTTACAATTTAAAAGCAGAGGATATTAACGCTAATTCTCATTAATAGATTAGGGAACTCTTTAGATTAGCTAGAACACGCTGACAGGTTCTCTGTTGGTGCCCAGTGGAGAATGTCAGGTTTGTCCTTCTTTTCAGGTTGATGGTGGGAAAGTGTTGTTGTAAAATCTATCCTAAAGGGCTGGAAAAAAGAAAAGTGGCCATGTGGCAAACGGGCCGATTAATTTAGGATGCTGTTTAGGATGTTGGAAACCTTGCAGTCTGTAGCGATCGGAATACGAGGGCCACTTTATTGAAGCAGTTACGCTGGCATTCGTTGGGGCCATGCGAGGGGGGAGGTAGTTCGGTCAGTTCCACAAGACCTGGTGGTTTAGGCCAGCTGATGGATAATTCATCTCTCAAACATCGGTAAGGGTCAGAAAAATTAAAGAGATCTAAGACAGACCCCTTTGGGAATGGGAGTGGTTTTAGATTTCAACTCATAAAGTCCGCCTGGTGCCCAGTCCAAAGCAATCACTAAATTTGCTACATTCGATCCTCTCAGCATCGTCCTGGCCATCAGAATGGCCTACCCCTGTCTCGTATCAGTTTGAGGCGATATTACACAAGGCCCTGGGGTTACGGGCCTCCAACCGAAAAAAGAATTCGGTACACCACTCATTTAGGATAGGAGCGCAACAGAAGGCTCATTCTTATGCTTTGTGAAGGTTTCATTCATCCAGATCATGGTATATCTGTTGTATTCAATTAGATCCAATGGACTTGAAGTTAGTTCTTGAAGACGTTTCACTGTCATCGACTGGCTTTCCTTCAATTCAGAATGACTTGTACAAGAATCTGTGGCAATATGTACCCTGGAAAATCCCAATTAGCAATCACAGCAGGTGGTGTGAGGGTGTGATTGGATACGTTAGTGGCTAAGAGGTGTTCTCTAGGAACGCCAGAGTAAGGTGTCACAACAGCATTGGACATGGCAGACAGTTGGGGTGTCGAAAACCCCACACCTCTATTTAGGCTTGGGTTCTTATTTCACAGAAATGCCCCTTAACACCCTCTTGAACCGTCACGTTCCTCGCCAATTATGTTTAACATTTACAATTTCAAAAGGTATGCTTTAAGATGCAGATACACGGGCGAGTCTTGATCCGAGGAATTGGATCTTCTGTGATGGGGCCATACGGTGAGCAGTTTGCTGTTTGGTCTCCCCCACATACAAATCCAGAGCCTTCCTGCACTGAAATGCAATCTGATGTGCTTTTATTGTTTTACCAAACTAACACTCTGTAAGAACTACATTTCTAGTCATCATTAGTTTTTTGAAGATGGGTGCGCAGGGCTAAGGAAGGTCAGGGTGGCCGGTTCTAATTGAGTAGCGACCAAGGTACATCGCTGAATTGGCCATTAATTGATGGTTTCTATTCCAGGTGTTCGCCAAACCGTCGGTATTGGCTTTGTTAGACACTCGTTACCTATTCTGGGCTGGCACAAAGAGCTGAGACACGACCCGGAGGAATGGCCACCTGGGATTCCAGACGGGCTTTCACTTTATTGGAAAGGGTATCAGGGGTTTATGTTATGGAGCCAGGTGGCTGCTGGAGGTTGTGAACATTAGCAGACGCGGGACACAAGGGCCCATGGTTTAGTTATACATGCAGCCGGGGAGGAAACGATCTCTGTAACAAACGTTGTCTGACCTTCTATTTCTAATGAAGGCTGATTTGCAGCGTTTTCGGTCAATCTTCAGAGAGTTGATTTATAGTATGGTCAGAGGGTGGTTTCCCAGGGAACCGGCAAGGGGCAAAGGATAGGGTGCAAGTCGGAAGAAGGCTAGGAGGGTTCTCAACACCAGAATCTCCAGAATTGTGAATCCCAAGGGGGGTAGGTCGACATCGCCGTTGGGAGGGCGACCAATAGGGTCCTGATGAGCCAAGACAGGAGTGCATAATGAATGATATCGGGCTCGATATCTTTAACTGGTTTGAGAGACAGTATAGAACAGGCACCTGTATTTGTTGGGCTGGTGGTAAGGAGTTTCGTGTACGGCATACAGCACTACTGGTAGGTGGGGGCATCCTTGCAAGAGTTTAGTTGAGATGTTTACACGCACAATCTGGGATCCAGAGGCTTGGCATGCAGCAATGGCTAACGGCTAGCTAGTGGGCGTTATAATTCGAAATAATATGCAAGGATGCTAAATTTATAATTTGGGCTTAATTTAATTGTATCACATGATTTGTTACAAGTGTCAATAAAGCTGTGGCCATTTATTTCACCAAAAAGGATTGTTGTCTGCTGTTTTCATTTGTTGAACATCTGACAGAGTAATTTAGGGTTAAGGAAAGGCGGTTTAAGTGTAATATTTAGACATCCAAGGTATAGCAAACAGGTTTAACTTTCATATTGCTCCCACACATATTTTAAAACATAATGCCCGACTAAAACAGATGGATTATCCATTCAGGCTATCTTGTACCCTCCCTGTGCAAAGGGGCAGTAATTCTAAGGGGGCAATTTACGGTTAGCGATTATCAGCCATTTTGCTTAAGCGACGTTAACCAAAACAAAAAAAAGGTACAGTGATAGTTGGGATGAATTCTAGTTTCCCCATAAATATGAAGGGAAACTTTCTGTTATTTTAAAAATGTCATGGGAGTTTAAACAGGTATACCTTGATTCGGAATTAGATTAGGAAAATGAGTGATACAGGAATATTTTGAAATTAGTAAAGTGATGGCTGCTACTACAAACTGGTAGTTCTGCATTGCTAACATTCATAAAAAACCTAGGAGGAAAATGTACCAAAATGCAGGAAAGAAGAGTAAAATGATCATAATTATAAGAAATAACCTATTTCACCTTTTTTGTGCCAAACACCCCCTTTTTATGCATAACGGGTTTTAATTTTTACTATGGAACATTAATTCGACAGGAGGATTACATTTTTTTTTTATAAAAAGTTTGATGTGCTTTACATTGGTTAACGCGTGTTTTGTTTTTCTTGTTTTTAATGTGTTTGTTTTTGTTACATGGTTAAAAGTTTGGCTTCAGGACTCTCTTGCGACTCTCTGAGTAGACAAATGTCGTTCCGTTTCAAAACTAGGAAAAAACAAAGTTAAGGTTAGGTGTTATTTGTAAAATGAAGAGAAATGATGTTACCCATTCATTATCATATCATGGTTTAGCAGACAGAATCTCGAACTTGTGGACAATTTTAGTTGTCTTTCAAAGAGAAAGGGAATTCTATATTCATTTAACTACAATCTTAGTAACTCCAGCAGCCAATCCAGCAATTTGCTTTTAAGAGTCGCTCGTTTTAAAATGAAAGTAAAGGACCAGTATGGCTAATAGACCAAGTTTCTGAATATGCGATTACTATGCAACTGATTAATAGGGAAATTCATAGTATAAATCTAAAATTTTAGACAATAATGGGACACCAAACACGGCATCCAATGGTAAAAGTAGAGATTGTATAGGATATTTACCTACTGGAGAAAGTACTCTAAAAAAATGCATGTGCTAGTACGTATTTAATTGCTGTAGCCCATACATGTTTAGATCAGCACTTATATTTGGGGACAGTTTTACTTTAATGAGATGCCACCAGGCCCGTCGCCACGTCATCTGAGGTAGAGGTATCAAACACCACAGACTACAAGCACATGGACCAATCTTGAGGTAGAAGTTGCACCAAACCCTGCCCACACCATTCTATCTTGGGAGGAGTATCACCAACCCTGCGCGAAATTATCTATCCTTAGGGGAAAAAGGGAGACGGTATCAAGCAAACACCGGGACCAATCTATCTAGGGTTAGAGTTCACCAGGCCAAACTTCTGATCGCCATCTATCTAGGGAAGGGATTCACCACCTGGGCCCACACATTACTATAGATGGGTTAGAGTTCAACCACCCTGCGCCGATCCTATCTTGGGAGAAGGGAATTCACCACCCTGCAACCATCATCTTGAGTAGAATTCAGCTTGCTGAAATTTACTGATGAATTGGCAACTTATCCTTTAGCTTGCAGAATTTGCCACTTGAAGGTGGCCACACACATTAGCGATATTAGGTAAATCCATCAGTCCACAATGGGAGTTACCTAATATTCACTAAGGGTATAGGGGCCGAATCTGACCAACCGTTTAATGCTGACGAATGGTCCGTGGTCGGCACGGCTGTCGCATCATCCTCCCTTACTTTACAGTAAAGAGAGCCGATTGACCATCGGCCTAGTGTATGGCACATGGCGCGAACCGATCCACCATACCGCGTGAGGGGGGTTTGGTTGAGTTCAGTGTGTGCGATTCTACCTTCAAAAGACACTGGCACCATTAGAACCGTCTCAGGACTCTGTCTTCAATATTAATTACCATCCTTAGTTAAATAAACTTGAAATGAGAAGTCTCTTAATTGGTTCAGGGGGTCTCCAGGACAGTTCTGTGGTGGATGTGATTGGCGTTTTAGCGATGTCATTATGGCATCAGCATGGCATCCTAAGTCGGCATAGTTTTAATTTTGGCCCAAGAAAGCATTGCACTTTTTGTGACTTCTTATTCTATATATGTTAGTAATGTTTTAATGTGTGTGGTTGCATTTTTTAGTGAAGTCACTATGGCATCATCAGTTGATA
>CM033469.1:35600093-35829742 GCA_019447015.1 Hymenochirus boettgeri
GACATAAACATTCTGGTTGTTATGGCCATGGCAGCCGGCGGTGGTGGTAAGCATTCTGGTTGCTGTGGCAACCTGGCAGTTGATAGTAAACTTCTCGTTGCTCTGGCAACGGGGCGGGCGTCGCTAATAGGTATAACAGTCTGGATTCTCTGGTAACCTGATGGTTGTTAGTTAGCCTTGTTTGCTATGGTGCTGGACCTCTTATTCTATATCTGTAATGGTGTTAAATGCGTGTGGGGCAATTTTTAATGTCATTATGAACATCTCATGACATCAGCATGAATCATCATTTTCAAAATGCAATTTTGGCCAAAAAGCATTGCACTTTTGCGACTTCTTACTCTATATCTGTTCAGAAGGTTTTTAAAACTTCGGGATGCAGTTTTTAGCGATGTCATTATGGCATCAGCATGCTCCTAGTCTGCAAGATTTAATTGGCCCAAAAAAGAAATTTTGTACTTTTTGTGACTTGTTATCTATATCTGTCAAAAGGGTGTTAATATGCGTGGTTGCGTTTCTTAGTAATGTCACTATGACATCAGCAGTTGATTGTAAACATTCTGGTTGCCATGGCAACCGGGCAGTTGACATTAAACATTCTGGTGTTATGGCCCATGCGCGGGCGGTTGGTGGTAAGCATTCTGGTTGCTGTGGCAACCTGGCAGTTGATAGTAAACATTCTCGTTGCTATGGCAACGGGGTAGCTAATAGGTAAACAGTCACGATTCTCTGGTAACCTGATGGTTGTTAGTTAGCCTTCGTTTGCTATGGTGCGACTCTTATTCTATATCTGTTAATGGTGTTTAAATGCGTTGGGCGCAATTTTAGTAATGTCATTATGACATCATACAGACATCAGCATGACATATCATTTTCAAAATGCAATTTTGGCCCCAAAAAGCATTGCACTTTGCGACCTTCACTCTAATATGTTCAGAAGTGTTTAAAACGTCGGATGCAGTTTTTAGCGATGTCATTATGGCATCAGCATGGCATCCTAAGTCTGCATAGATTTAATTTGGCCCAAAAAATTGGACTTTTGTGACTTTTATTCTAATCTGTAAAGGTTTTAATGTGTGGTGCTTCTTTAGTAAGTCACTATGGCATCATCAGTTGATATTAAACATTTGTGTATGGCCCAGGCAGCGGGCGTTGTGGTAAGCATTTGGTGCTTGGAACCTGCAGTTGATAGTAAACTTTCGTTGTTGGAAAGGGGTGCTAATAGGTAAACAGTTGGATCTCTGGTAACCTGATGGTTGAGAGCCTTCTGTTTGCTATGGTGGACCTCTTATTCTATATCTGTAGTTTGTTTAAATGCGTGTGGGCGCAATTTTTGTAATGTCATTATGACATCATCATGACATCAGCATGACATCATCATTTTTCAAAATGCAATTTTGGCCCCAAAAGCATTGCCTTTTGCGACTTCTACTCTTTCTGTTCAGAAGTGTTTAAATACTGTCGGGATGCAGTTTTTAGCATGTCATTATGGCATCAGCATGGCTCCTAAGTCTGCATAGATTTAATTTGGGCCCAAAAATGAAACTTTGTACTTTTTGTGACTTGTTATTCTATATCTGTCAAAAGGGTGTTATATTGCGTGGTTGGTTTCTTTAGTAATGTCACTATGACATCAGCAGTTGATTGTAAACATTCTGGTTGCATGGCAACCGGGCAGTTGACATAAACATTGTTGTTATGCCATGGCAGCCGCGTGCGGTTGGTAAGCATTCGGTTCTGGGCAACCGCAGGATAGTAAACATTATTGTTAGCATGGCACGGGGTGTGGTAAGCATTCTGTGCTTGGCAACGGCAGTTGATGTAACATTTCGTGCTATGGCAACGGGTGCTAATAGGTAAACAGTCTGGTTCTCTGGTAACCTGATGGTTGTAGTTAGCCTTCTGTTTGCTATGGTGCGCCTCTTATTCTATACTGTTAATGGTTAAATGCCGGGCGCATTTTTCGTAATGTCATTATGACATCATCATGACATCAGCATGACATCATCATTTTTCAAAATGCAATTTGGCCCCAAAAAGCATTGCGCTTTTGCGACTTCTTACTCTCTGTCTGTTCAGAAGTGTTTAAATACGTCGGGATGCAGTTTTTAGATGCATTATGGATCAGCATGGCATCCTAAGTCTGCATAGATTTAATTTGGGCCCAAAAATGAAACTTTGTACTTTTTGTGTTGTTATTCTATATCTGTCAAAAGGGTGTAATATGGTGGTTGCGTTTCTTGTAATGTCACTATGACATCAGCAGTTGATTGTAAACATTTGGTTGCCATGGCAACCGGGCAGTTGACATTAAACATTCTGGTTGTTATGGCCCATGCAGCCGGGCGGTTGGTGGTAAGCATTCTGGTGCTGTGGCAACCTGGCAGTTGATAGTAAACATTCTCGTGCTCTGGCAACGGGGTCGCTAATAGGAAACAGTCTGGATTCTCTGGTAACTGATGGTTGTTAGTTAGCCTTCTGTTTGCTATGGGGCGACTCTTATTCTAATCTGTTAATGGCGTTTAAATGCGCGTGGGCGAATTTTTCAATGTCATTATGACATCACATGACATCAGCATGACATCATCATTTTCAAATGCAATTTTGGCCCCAAAAAGCATTGCTTTTGCGACTTCTTACTCTCTGTCTGTTCAGAAGTGTTTAAAAAGTCGGATGCAGTTTTTTAGCCATGCCATTATGGCATCAGCATGGCATCCTAAGTTGCATAGATTAATTTGGGCCCAAAAATGAAACTTGTACTTTTTGTGACTTGTTATTCTATATCTGTCAAAAGGGTGTTATATGCGTGGTTGCGTTTCTTTAGTAATGTCACTATGACATCAGCAGTTGATTGTAAACATTCTGGTTGCCATGGCAACCGGGCAGTTGACATTAAACATTCTGGTTGTTATGGCCCATGGCAGCCGGGCGGTTGGTGGTAAGCATCTGGTGCTGTGGCAACTGGCAGTTGTGTAAACATTCTCGTTGCTCTGGCAACGGGGTCGCTAATAGGTAAACAGTCTGGATTCTCTGGTAACCTGATGGTTGTTAGTTAGCCTTCTGTTTGCTATTGTGCGACCTCATTTCTATATCTGTTAATGGCGTTTAAATCGCGTGGGCGAATTTTTGTAATGTCATTATGACATCACATGACATCAGCATGACATCATCATTTTTCAAAATGCAATTTGGCCCAAAAAGCATTGCGCTTTTGCGACTCTTTACTCTCTTCTGTTCAGAAGTTTAAAACTCGGGATGCAGTTTTTAGCCAGCCATTATGGCATCAGCATGGCATCCTAAGTCTGCATAGATTTAATTTGGGCCCAAAATGAAACTTGTACTTTTTGTGACTTGTTATTCTATATCTGTCAAAAGGGTGTTAATTGCGTGGTTGCGTTTCTTAGTAATGCACTATGACATCAGCAGTTGATTGTAAACATTCTGGTTGCCATGGCAACCGGGCAGTTGACATTATAAACATCTGGTTGTGATGTGCCCATGGCAGCCGGGCGGTTGGTGGTAAGCATCTGGTTGCTGTGGCAACCTGGCAGTTGATAGTAAACCTTCTCGTTGCTCTGGAACGGGGTCGCTAATAGGTAAACAGTTGGATTCTCTGGTAACCTGATGGTTGTTAGTTAGCCTTCTGTTTGCTGGTGCGAACCTCTTATTCTATATCTGTTAATGGGGTTTAAATCGCGGTGGGGCGCAATTTTTCGTAATGTCATTATGACATCACCATGACATCAGCATGACATCATCATTTTTCAAAATGCAATTTTGGCCCCAAAAAGCATTGCGCTTTTGCGACTTCTTACTCTCTGTCTGTTCAGAAGTGTTTAAATACGTCGGGATGCAGTTTTTAGCCATGCCATTATGGCATCAGCATGGCATCCTAAGTCTGCATAGATTTAATTTGGGCCCAAAAATGAAACTTTGTACTTTTTGTGACTGTTATCTATATCTGTCAAAAGGGTGTTAATATGCGTGGTTGCGTTTCTTTAGTAATGTCACTATGACATCAGCAGTTGATTGTAAACATTCTGGTTGCCATGGCAACCGGGCAGTTGACATTAAACATTCTGGTTGTTATGGCCCATGGCGCCGGGCGGTTGGTGGTAAGCATTCTGGTTGCTGTGGCAACCTGGCAGTTGATAGTAAACATTCTCTGCTTGGCAACGGGGTCGCTAATAGGTAAACAGTCTGGATTCTCTGGTAACTGATGGTTGTTAGTTAGCTTTGTTTGCTAGGTGCGACCTCTTATTCTATTCTGTTAATGGCGTTTAAATGCGGTGGGCGCAATTTTTGAGTCATTATGACATCATCATGACATCAGCATGACCTATCATTTTTCAAAATGCAATTTTGGCCCCAAAAAGCATTGCGCTTTTGCGATTCTTACTCTCCTGTTCAGAAGTGTTTAAATACGTCGGGATGCAGTTGTTAGAGATGCCATTATGGCATCAGCATGGCATCCTAAGTCTGCATAGATTTAATTTGGGCCCAAAAATGAAACTTTGTACTTTTTGTGACTTGTTATTCTATATCTGTTAAAAGGGTGTTATATGCGTGGTGCGTGTCTTTAGTAATGTCACTATGACATCAGCAGTTGATTGTAAACATGGTTGCTATGGCAACGGGCAGTTGACATTAAACATTCTGGTTGTTATGGCCCATGGCAGCCGGGGGTGTTGTGGTAAGCATTTGGTTGCTGTGGAAACTGGCAGTTGATAGTAAACATTCTCGTGGCTATGGCAACGGGGTGCTAATAGGTAAAAGTCCGATTTCTGGTAACCTGAGGGTGTTAGTTAGCCTTCTGTTTGCTATGGTGCGAACTCTTATTCTATATCTGTTAATGGTGTTTAATGGCGTGTGGGCGCAATTTTTGTAATGTCATTATGACATCATCATGACATCAGCATGAACATCATTTTTTCAAAATGCAATTTTGGCCCCAAAAGCATTGCCTTTGCGACATTCTTACTCTTATCTGTTCAGAAGGGTTTAAATACGTGGGATGCAGTTTTTAGCCATGCCATTATGGCATCAGCAGTGCATCCTAAGTCTGCATAGATTTAATTTGGGCCCAAAAATGAAACTTTGTACTTTTGTGACTTGTTATTCTATACTTGTCAAAAAGGGTGTTAATATGCGTGGTGGTGTTCTTTAGTAATGTCATATGACATCAGCAGTTGATTGTAAACATTTGGTTGCCATGGCAACGGGCAGTTGACATTAAACATTCTGGTTGTTATGGCCCATGGCAGCCGGGGGTTGGTGGTAAGCATTCTGGTTGCTGTGGCAACCTGGCAGTTGATAGTAAACATTCTCGTTGCTATGGCAACGGGGTCGCTAATAGGTAAACAGTCTGGATTCTCTGGTAACCTGATGGTTGTTAGTTAGCCTTCTGTTTGCTATGGTGCGACCTCTTATTCTATATCTGTTAATGGTGTTAAAATGCGTGTGGGCGCAATTTTAGTAATGTCATTATGACATCATCATGACATCAGCATGACCTCATCATTTTTCAAAATGCAATTTTGGCCCAAAAAGCATTGCCTTTTGCGACTTTTACTCTCTATCTGTTCAGAAGTGTTTAATACGTCGGGATGCAGTTTTTAGCCATGCCATTATGGCATCAGCATGGCATCCTAAGTCTGCATAGATTTAATTTGGGCCAAAAATGAAACTTTGTACTTTTTGTGACTTGTTATTCTATATCTGTCAAAAGGGTGTTAATATGCTGGTTGCGTTTCTTTAGTAATGTCACTATGACATCAGCAGTTGATTGTAAACATTCTGGTTGCCATGGCAACCGGGCAGTTGACATTAAACATTCTGGTGGTTATGGCCCATTGCAGCCGGGCGGTTGGTGTGTAAGCATTCTGGTTGCTGTGGCAACCTGGCAGTTGATAGTAAACATTCTCGTTGCTATGGCAACGGGGTCGCTAATAGGAAACAGTCTGGATTCTTGGTAACCTATGTGTTGTTAGTTAGCCTTCTGTTTGCTATGGTGCGACCTCTTATTCTATATCTGTTAATGGTGTTTAATGCGTGTGGGCGCAATTTTTAGTAATGTCATTATGACATCATCATGACATCAGCATGACATCATCATTTTTCAAAATGCAATTTTGGCCCCAAAAAGCATTGCGCCTTTGCGACTTCTTACTCTCTATCTGTTCAGAAGTGTTTAAATACGTCGGGATGCAGTTTTTAGCCATGCCATTATGGCATCAGCATGGCATCCTAAGTCTGCATAGATTTAATTTGGGCCCAAAAATGAAACTTTGTACTTTTTGTGATTGTTATTCTATATCTGTAAAGGTGTTAATATGCGTGGTGGTGCGTTTCTTAGTAATGTACTATGACATCAGCAGTTGATTGTAAACATTCTGGTTGCATGGCAACGGGCAGTTGACATTAAACATTCTGGTTGTATGGCCCATGGCAGCGGGCTTTGTGTAAGCATTCTGGTTGCTTGGCAACCGGCAGTTGATAGTAAACATTCTCGTTGCTATGGCAACGGGGTAGCTAATAGGTAAACAGTCCGATTCTCTGGTAACCTGATGGGTGTTAGTTAGCCTTCTGTTTGCTATGGTGGCGACCTCTTATTCTATATCTGTTAATGGTGTTTAAAGGCGTGTGGGCGCAATTTTTGTAATGTCATTATGACATCATCATGACATCAGCATGACATCATCATTTTCAAAATGCAATTTTGGCCCAAAAAGCATTGCACTTTGCGACTTCTTACTCTATATCTGTTCAGAAGTGTTAAATACTCGGGATGCAGTTTTTAGCATGCATTATGGCATCAGCATGGCATCCTAAGTCTGCATAGATTTAATTTGGGCCCAAAAATGAAACTTTGTACTTTTTGTGACTTGTTATTCTATATCTGTCAAAAGGGTGTTAATATGCGTGGTTGCGTTTCTTAGTAATGTCACTATGACATCAGCAGTTGATTGTAAACATTCTGGTTGCCATGGCAACCGGGCAGTTGACATTAAACATTCTGGTTGTTATGGCCCATGGCAGCCGGGCGGTTGGTGGTAAGCATTCTGGTTGTGTGGCAACCTGGCAGTTGATAGTAAACATTCTCGTTGCTATGGCAACGGGGTCGCTAATAGGTAAACAGTCTGGATTCTCTGGTAACCTGATGGTTGTAGTTAGCCTTTGTTTGCTTGGTGCGACCTCTTATTCTATATCTGTTAATGGTGTTTAAATGGTGTGGGCGCAATTTTAGTAATGTCATTATGACATCATCATGACATCAGCATGACATCATCATTTCAAAATGCAATTTTGGCCCAAAAAGCATTGACTTTTGCGACTTCTACTCTACATCGTTCAGAAGTGTTTAAATACGTCGGGATGCAGTTTTTAGCGCATGCATTATGGCATCAGCATGGCATCCTAAGTCTGCATAGATTTAATTTGGGCCCAAAAAGAAACTTTGTACTTTTTGTGACTTGTTATTCTATATCTGTCAAAAGGGTGTTAATATGCGTGGTTGCGTTCTTTAGTAATGTCACTATGACATCAGCAGTTGATTGTAAACATTCTGGTTGCCATGGCAACCGGGCAGTTGACATTAAACATTCTGGTTGTTATGGCCCATGGCAGCCGGGCGGTGGTGGTAAGCATTCTGGTTGCTGTGGCAACCTGGCAGTTGATAGTAAACATTCTCTTTGCTATGGCAACGGGGTCGCTAATAGGTAAACAGTCTGGATTCTCTGGTAACCTGATGGTTGTTAGTTAGCCTTCTGTTTGCTATGGTGCGACCTCTTATTCTATATCTGTTAATGGTGTTTAAATGCGTGTGGGCGCAATTTTTAGTAATGTCATTATGACATCATCATGACATCAGCATGACATCATCATTTTTCAAAATGCAATTTTGGCCCCAAAAAGCATTGCACTTTTGCGACTTCTTACTCTCTATCTGTTCAGAAGTGTTTAAATACGTGGATGCAGTTTTTAGCATGCCATTATGGCATCAGCATGGCATCCTAAGTCTGCATAGATTTAATTTGGGCCCAAAAATGAAACTTTGTACTTTTTGTGATTGTTATTCATATCTGTCAAAAGGGTTGTTAATATGCGTGGTTGCATTTCTTTAGTAATGTCACTATGACATTAGCAGTTGACATTAAACATTCTGGTCGCCATGGCAACCGGGCAGTGCATTAAAATTCTGTGTTATGGCCATTGCAGCCGGGCGGTTGGTGGTAAGCATTCTGGTTGCTGTGGCAAACTGGCAGTTGATAGTAAACATTCTCGTTGCTATGGCAACGGGGGTCGCTAATAGGTAAACAGTCTGGATTCTCTGGTACACTGATGGTGTTGAGTTAGCCTTCTGTTTGCTATGGTGCGACCTCTTATTCTATATCTGTTAATGGGGTTTAAAGGGTCTGGGCGCGCAATTTTTAGTAGTCATTATGACATTCATCATGACATCAGCATGACATCATCATTTTTCAAATGCATTTGGCCCCAAAAAGCATTGCACTTTTGCGACTTCTTACTTATATCTGTTCAGAAGTGTTTAAATATGTCGGAATGCAGTTTTTAGCGATGTTATTATGGCATCAGCATGGCATCCTAAGTCTGCATAGATTTATTTTGGCCCCAGAAAGCATTGGCACTTTTGTGGACTTTATTCATATATTGTTGTAATGTTTAATGGTGTGGTTGCCATTTAGTGAGTCACTATGGCATCATCAGTTGATATAAAACATTCTGGTTGCTATGGCCCTGGCAGCCGGGGCGGGGTTGGTGGTAAGCATTCTGGTGCTATGGCAACCTGGCAGTTGATAGTAAACATTCTCGTGTGCTATGGCAACGGGTGTAGCTAATAGGTAAACAGTCTGGATTTCTGGTAACCTGATGGTTGTAGTTAGCTTCTGTTTGCTATGGTGCGACCTCTTATTCTATATCTGTAATGGTGTTTAAATGCGTGTGGGCGCACAATTTTAGTAATGTCATTAGACATCATCATGACATCAGCATGACACATCATTTTTCAAAATGCAATTTTGGCCCCAAAAAGCATTGCACTTTTTGGGACTTCTTACTCTATATCTGTTCAGAAGTGTTTAAATACTCGGGATGCAGTTTTAGCGATGTCATTATGGCATCAGCATGGCATCCTAAGTCTGCATAGATTTAATTTGGGCCCAAAATGAAATTGTACTTTTTGTGACTTGTTATTCTATATCTGTCAAAAGGGTGTTAATATGCGTGGTTGCGTTTCTTAGTAATGTCACTATGACATCAGCAGTTGATTGTAAACATTCTGGTGCCATGGCAACCGGGCAGTTGACATAAACATTCTGGGTTTGGCCCATGGCGGAGCAGTTGATGTAGATCTGGTACTATGGAACGGCAGTTGAAGTAAACATTCTGGTTGTTGTTGGCCTGGCAGCCGGGCTGTTGATGGTAAGCATTTGGTGCTATGGCAACCGGCAGTTGATAGTAAACATTCTCGTTGCTATGGCAACGGGGTAGCTAATAGGTAAACAGTCGGATTCTCTGGTAACCTGATGGTTGTTAGTTAGCCTTTTGTTTGCTATGGTGGACCTCTTTCTATATCTGTTAATGGTGTTTAAATACGTGTGGGCGCAATTTTTGTAATGTCATTATGACATATCATGACATCAGCATGACATCATCATTTTTCAAAATGAAATTTTGGCCCCAAAAAAGCATTGCACTTTGCGACTTCTTACTCTATATCTGTTCAGAAGTGTTTAAATACGTCGGGATGCAGTTGTTAGCGATGTCATTATGGCATCAGCATGGCATCCTAAGTCTGCATAGATTTAATTTGGGCCCAAAATGAAACTTTGTACTTTTGTGCGATTGTTATTCTATCTGTTAAAAGGGTTTTAATATGCGTGGTTGCATTTCTTAGTAATTCACTATGACATCAGCAGTTGATTGTAAACATTCTGGTTGCCATGGCAACCGGGCAGTTCGGTTAAACATTTGGTTGTTATGGCCATGGCCCATGGCAGCCGGGCGGTTGGTGGTAAGCATTCTGGTTGCTATAGCAACCTGGCAGTTGATAGTAAACATTCTCGTTGCTATGGCAACGGTGTAGCTAATAGGTAAACAGTCTGGATTCTCTGGTAACCTGATGGTTATTAGTTAGCCTTCTGTTTGCTATGGTGCGACCTCTTATTCTATATCTGTTAATGGTGTTTAAATGCGTGTGGGCGCAATTTTTAGTACTGTTCATTTTCTCTTGACATCTCCTGACTATTCATTAGCAGGGACCTATAACATTTTTTTCATTTTAAAGGCAATTTTTTTTTTTGGCCCAAAAGCATGACACTTTTGCGACTTTTCCTCTATTCTGTCAGAATGCTGTCGTAATGACACGGGATGCAGTTTTTGCTTAGCGCCATTGTCATTATTTTGGATCCCGCATGGCATCCACCTAAGTCCCCCTGGCATACCCATAGGTAAGTTGATAGCGAAATAATGTGGGCTTGCAGCGAAGGAGCACCAGCAAGAAGCAATGAAGTAATCAGTTAATGAAGTATGTATCACACTAATATATTGTGGGGAAGGCTCTTCAGGTGTCCAACAAAGTCACCTGCGACCCCAGAGTTGGGGGTGGTAGTGCCTGGACCGCTCTCATGGTGTTACTTTGCGTGGTTGCCATTTCGTTACGTTAATCTTGTCACTAGATTTCCCTCACCGCAGTTGTTGTAAACCCCATCCCTTGCCGTTGTGTCCAGTGCGCAACCGGCGCATCTTGGCATTAAAACATTCTGGTGGTCCCCTATGGTAATACATGGCAGCACTGGCTGTTTTTGAGGTGTTTTAAGCAATCTGGTTGCTATGGCAACCTGGCCAGGGTGTCGTTTCCCCGACCTCCAGTAATTACATTCTTTCAATGTGCTGCCCTTATGTGGCATTATTTCTGCTCGGTAGCTAATAGGGAAACAATCTGGATTATTCTCGTAACCTGTATTGGTGGTTAGTTCCCCCAGCATTCATGCTTTGCTACTGGTGCGATGTTTCTTCTCTATTATTACTATCATCCCCTGTTATAGCCTTTGTGTAATGCTGTTGTTTTTTGGGCAATTTTTAATAACCTGGTCAATTCACCTTTGGAACCACCTACATCATGACATACAGCCCACTCGACTTTAGTTTTTTCCATCATTTTTTTTTCACAAACCCCATGAAATCTTTTCGTGTCCCCACCAAACCCCAAAGCATGAACTTTTGTAGTGTACTCTGTACTCTATATATGTTTTCCCAACGATTTTTCCTTAGTGTTTTTTGAAATACCATCGGGATTTTTTGCAGTTTCGCTCTAGCATATCCTTTTTGTCATTATGGCATCAGATGCATCGATCCTAAGTCTGCATAGATTTAATTTGGGCCCAAAAATGAAAATTGTACTTTTTGTGACTTGTTATTTATATCTGTTAAAAGGGTGTTAATATGCGTGGTTGTTTCTTTATATATGTCACTATGACCTCAGCAGTTGATTGTAAACATTCTGGGTGCCATGGCCCGGGCAGTTGACATTAAACATTCTGGTGTTTATGGCCATGGCCAGCCGCCGCGTTGATGGCTATAGATCTGCTTGATGGCAACCTGGCAGTTGATAGTAAAACATTCTCCGTTGCTCTATGGCAACGGGGTTGCTAATAGCGTAACAGTCCTGGATTCTTCCGGTACCTGATGGTTGGTAGTTAGCCTTGTCCTTGCTATGGTGTGACACTGCTTATTCTATATCTGTTAATGAGTTGTTTAACATGTGCTGTTTGGCCGACCATTTTCTACGTAAATGTGTATATTTAGTGTTTACCCCTTTTATCATCTTATCGACATCACCATGACACATCTTCATTTTGTCAAACCACATGATTTAATCTTTTGGCCCCAAAAAGCATTGCACTTTTGCGACTTCTTACTCTATATCTGTTCAGAAGTGTTTAAATACTTCGGGATGCAGTTTTTAGCGATGTCATTATGGCATCAGCATGGCGTCCTAAGTCTGCATAGATTTAATTTGGGCCCAAAAATGAAACTTTGTATTACCTGAATGGGACTTCCCTTCCACTTACGACGACATTACAAATGTTACGTCAATCGTCAAACTGTATTCCACCAGGAAACGTGGGTGTAAAGATGGGTACCACAGTAACGATAAAGCCCGAATGCTGTCGGATCCCGACGGATTTGGGCTTTATCTTATGTGTGTACCTTCGGTTCCCGAACGAGCACACGGCCGCCGAATGTCGGGTCGGCTGAACGCTGTTCGGGAAAGACCGAAATTTTCCCTATAGGGAGTCTAGAGCGGCCGATGAAAACACAGTCCAGAGCGTTCTCCCAGATATCTAGATCCTGTCTGTTCCCTTTCAGAAATCGTGTATTGTGTTGTAACCTAGCTTAAGTATCAGCATAATTTGGTTTAGATTCAGCCTTTAATTCTTAAAATGCCAGAATTGTGAAGAAGTTTCATGATGAGTCCATTGTTCATATTTTAGTCATTGTTACCCAATTTATTTGTTTGACCTTTTTAGTTTATTTAAAGTTGGTTCTTTAAATATTAACTTTAGGGAAGAATGGTGCAGTCCATCGCTAGGGTTTTATACCATCCAAAGATGATATTAAAGGATTACTACGTTTGTTGCTACCCCATTGAGCTACGAAATCGATGTCAGCAGCTCCATTGTTCTGATCAGGTGAGCTAGGAGGGCAGAATTTTGAGCACTCTGTGGAAATCCGCATTGAACAAGAAGATAAGTATAACACGGATATGTAATATAAGTTCTTGTCGTTTAAATGGTGCTAATTTTGCCCCAACCAATAAGATGTTCTCTTTTCAAATGTAAATGCAATGATTGGTTTGGGGCAAATTAGCACCATTTTTAAGGATAAGAACTTTTATTACATCTCCCTGAATGTATATTAAAGGGACACTAAATAAGGCATTTGGTACATTGCATCTGTTTTATTATTCACAGGGAGGTGAGAACACTTATTCCCACCTCCTATAAATAATAGAACGCCCAGGGGACACTGGAACTTACCTTCCAGCGCTCCACTCGCAACTGACTCTGAGCTGACAGCCGCGCTGTCCCGATCGCGCAACTATCTTTTGTATTGGCGCGCATGCGACAAGATAGGCGCTGGTCGGGACAGGGCGGCTGGGTGCTTCTCAACAGAAACAAAATTGAGAGGTAGAGACCAGTCCTATATCCCTGTCCCAAGTACTTTTCATTAGACAGGTAAGAAACTGCTCGTCGCCCCCGGGCGTGTCTGACAGGTCGAAGACCTTGTCTTCTATGCGCATAGAAGACAAGGTCCGTCGGGGCCTGTCAGACCAAGCGCTGGGGGATGCGAGCGAGCGGGTAGTTTGTTACCTGTCTCGGCTCTGTGTGTTCGATTGAAGAACAGAAGGGAAGGCACAGCTCCTTTACCTCACGTTCTTCAATAGAAATGGATTCACAAAACTTGAAAAATGAGTGGAGATACCCTTTAAAAACTTTATACATTATAGTTCTCCCATACTTTTAAGTTTCTCTTCTAATTGGTGTTTTATAAGAGAAACTGCGGTCCCTACACACGTTTTTACAGAAAGTCCTCTTTAAAAAATCCCTAATCTAGGCCACAACTGACGCAAATTCTTGTGTGCATTCAATGTGACAGGTTCCCACAGTTTACCGAGCACAACGATCCGTTATTGGAGTGCATGCAATGGCCTCTCTGCCAAGTTTGTTAAAAAGTTACAGCTGTTATAAATTAAAATAAATATTTAGGACTCGGCTAACTAAAGGCGTCAATGAATACACTGTGGGTGTATAGCAGCGTACACTTAAAAGTGTCGGGACAAGAGAAAAATTATTAATTTTTTTTAACCATTTTTGCAGCCATAAATTCTTAATCCCCAAATAAAATAAGGTAAAAATAATTTGTGCAATATTAGTCCAATATATATAGAAAAAAAGTAGAGTACTGTGATACTTTAATGGACTAAGTTTATTTAGTTGACAAACTTTCAAGGGATGAACCAGAGTACTGCTCTGACCTGAGGAAGAGGGTTGATCCCTTGAAAGCTGTCAATTAAAATACTAAAATAAACTGTTGGTCCATTAAAATTATCACAGTACTCTACTTTTTTCCAAATACATTAAGGTATTAGTTATTTGTATGGGTCCAGTTTCCTTTAAGAATAGTCTGCATACAAGTGTCTATTAATACACCCTCTCTACTTTAAAGTAAGGGCAGGATCGTTAAAGGAATAGTTCACTCTCAAAGGAACTATTCCTTAATATATTGATTGAAGCCCGGGAGGTTAAGGAGCTATGCTTACTTCCGACCTTCATCAATATTGCAGGGTCCGGGAACGAAGATACCAAAGACCTTATCTTTTACGCGATCCACCGCAGCCCAGATGGAATATCCACGCTTCACCTCTTCTGTACAGCTATGCGCGTAATGCACGCTATAGTGTACAGGAGAGTGAAGCAGTCCGAGATTCCAGCTGGGCTGCGGTGGATCGCCAAAGATAAGGTCTTTGGTATCTTCGTTCCCGGACCCTGCAAATATTGATTGAAGATCGGGAGGTAGGCATAGGTCCTTAACCTCACAGAAAGCAGGTGGAGCTACTCACATAAAATATCTCTCTTCCAAAAGGGTCTCTTAACCTGCCGGGTTCAATTCAATATATTAAAGGAATAGTTCACTTTGAGAGTGAATTATTCCTTTTAAGATATTATAATTAATCAGCTGTCTGTACAGATGGCTTGTCTGAGTTATGAACTTATCCTGGGTTTTATTGGAAGGTGATTGAGAGGTCTGTTATAGAGTAAAAGTTTATGGTGAGCACAGTTCCCCTTTTAAGGATATCTATATGTAAAAATGCAATACCCCTTTCCGGGGTGTATAACTTTACTAAGCCTGTCACTTTTAGGTTCAAGTGTGTACATTCATCCTGTTATCACTTCTGTTATTTGTTAGGTGCACACCCTTTAGCTAGCCCAGTCACACTGCGCTTTAAGCATGTGCAAAAAATTGACTGAGCCAGAGAATAAGAGGAGGAAGGTGGAGCTCTGCACCAGTATCCACATAAAAGATGAAGCTGGGATGATTCTAACACACTGGAAGGTAAGGGGACAATCTTAGCATTGTCTTAAAGTTATAATCCAGGTATGCGGCATTTTATTACCTATATTTACTACATTTGTCCCTCCAAAATGAGTCTTGCCCACGCTATCTTTATTAGGGACCAGGAAATATACATGTGCAAACTTCTTCACTACCTTTGCAGGGAGGGAGTATAGCAGACTTTAAAATAAGACCAACAGTCTTCGTAACTATTTTTTTCTAGCCAGATTGTGATTTGTAATCAACATTATGGGCTGTGATGTCAGTTGCAAAATGAACAGGCTGGGTGGGGAAGAATGTCATGGGGAACATCAGGGTTAAAGTGTGTGGTTATCTTAAGCCATTATTTCTTAAGTAAGTCATAAATTATTTAGCCTTTTTTTAAGACTAAAGGTGGCCATACATCTATGAGATTTTACTTACCCGACTAAGCGCTCACGCGATGTTCACGATGCTGCCGGAACCGCTTCTCCGATCGTTTATTTGACCGACAAGCGATCGCAAAATCCCATTCATTTTGCGATCGCCATTTCAGTCGAATGTAAGATCGGGAGAAGCGGGTTCCGCGAGGATCGAAGGAACATCGCTTGAGCGCTCGGTCGGGTAAGTAAAAATCTCATAGATGTATGGCCACCTTAAGGGCACAGCCACACTGCAACGCAACACATGCCAATTTGTTGCGTTTGTGCATGCGTTTTTCATTAAGTATTGAAAAAGCAGCGATTGCAGTTTAATATGCCAAAAAGGCACGTTTCGGTGCGTTGCCGCTGTTTCAATGATATGAAAAACCGCTTGCGCAAATGCAAAAAAAGCACAGCAGAGTGGCCTAGCCCTGAAACCTATCCGTATTGTATATTGCGGTGAATTTTGCATTGTCGATATCGAGCAGGCGGTAGATAAAAATGGGTTACGTACCAAGAGGTGCAAATAATGCCTGTGTGCTCATCTACAGCAACCAATTGGATGTTACTAAATATTTCTGTAAAATGCAAGCATCTGATTGGTTATTTCAGATAAGGCTGGGTACACTCGATGGGATCCTTCGCACCAACAAACCGTTCGATACATGCAAACCGTTTCGGCCATAGAGGAATGCAAATTGTCCATGGTTTTCCGATCTCGGAAGAAAAACGGTCAGTCGTGGTCATCTGAAGAAACATCCAATATTGCGGGCTGATCAACCGATACACTGAAATGTCGGTCGGTTGCCCCCAATATTGGAGGGTGTGTTACCCAGCTTAAGAGCACAGCAAAGTTGCACCTCTCGGTACATAAGCCTCAATATTCATTTTAACATCTGTCTTGCAACTTATGAAAGCAGTCTTCTTTTTTTATTCTTTAGTTGGCAGACAAGGGAATTTCCACAAATCAGTAATGTGTTTTAAGTTACTAAAAGTACTCTCTAGGTGTAGGGAAGGCAAGTCCAAAATGCAGCCTCCAGGATATTTGAAATCTTCCCTCCCATCTCCTTTTTTTAATCCATCTGCGGGAGCAAAGGACAACCATGGAATTTCCCAAGTCTTGGAATGCGTGCTTAACTCTCTCCAGAAATTACATAAACTGGCATAGGCATTTTATGATGACCATAGACAGTAGATTTATTGTCCAAATAGATCTTTCTCTGTGGTTGGAAAAATCATCTAATAACAAGATAAGCATGTGTCCGCTTTATGGAGTATATTTCCACCGGTGCACAATTATACTTTCTATGGATGTTTTATATATCTTAAAAAACCATAGACAAGGTATGTCCGACCTGCAGCCTCCCAGATGATTCAAACTCCAAAAGCAGAGGAAACCATGGAAAGCTGGGTGATGCAGTTGTTAAAATTTGATGGGCTTAGGTAGACATTTTGCCAAGACATACCATAATGTCACTAGTTTTTACCATATTGTGGTATTATGTGAACAAACGTTTCTGTAAGATAGTTAGACAGTGGGGGTGGTATGATGTGAATAAAAGGTTGAAATAAACATAACAAATCCTTCACATGTTTTTTTAATAAAATACAATGCTAGATTCCTTTTAGCTAGGTCTACAGGAGTATGGCAACAAAGTTCTCCTGATCTGGCACATGGAAGATTTTTAAATGAGGCCGATTGCGCGCTGCCCCTTTATGGCGGATCCTTATACAGGTTGTAAAGCACTAGTTCAAATTCACTAGGTGTATTGCACAAACCCAGTATACATTACAAATATATCTAAAATACAAGAACAATAAGCATGCATATTCAAGCAAAGAATATTTACATTGATATTGAGGAATATTGCCCAAAACATGGAAAAGTCCAAAATTGTATGATGTGTAGGGTTAGCGTGGTTTATGCAGTCAGGATGTGGGGCGTGGCGTCTTTTAAAGACTTTTGTAAATAGCGCTGTTAGTGTGGTGCACAAAGAGGACCCGCAACCCCAATACCAGTCCATATGGTGGTTCCCATCAAACAAAGAATATTCAATACCATTCTTTTAACCTTTCACTCTACTGCACCTCCCTACTTGGTCCAGACAAAGGACTGTCGGGTGCGGTAATAGTGCAACACGATCGTGTGGTCCCATAGGGAACCACATGATCGGCCATGATTTACCGGCACATCCATTTGTCCGATACAGGCGACCGACATTGGTCACGGCTGCGAACGAAAGAAGCACAGGTTTCTCGGCCCAATCAACGATATTTACATGTATTGTCGGTTGGGTCAAAAGAAGAAAATCTTAAAGTTTGCTTCTTGAAGACGTTTCCCTAGTCATCCGACATGGCTTTCTCAATTCAGAATGACTTGTACAAGAATCTGTTGGCTATATTAAGTACCCTGGAAAGTCCCAATTAGCATATGACAACCAGGTAATGCCACAGATTCTGTACAAGTCATTCGAATGAGAAAGCCAGTCGGAACTAGCGAAAGGTCTTCAAGAAAAACTAAGTCCAGTTATCTAATGATACAACGGACATACCATAACCTGGATGAATGAATATAGATATACCATGACCTGGATGAATGAATATTACAAATATGCCATGGACCTGGATGAATGAATATTACAAATATGCATGACCGGTGATGAATAATACAGATATGCCATGACCTGGATGAATGAATAATACAGATAGCCATGGACCTGGATGAATGAAATTACAGATGTACCATAACCGGATGAATGAATCTTACAGAATACATGACCTGGATGAATGAATATTACAGATGTACCATAAACTGGATGAATGAATATTAGATAAACCAGACCTGGTTGAATGAATATACAGATATACCATGACCTGGATGAATGAAATTACAGAATACCATGACCTGAATGGATGAATATTACAGATATACAGACCTGGATGAATGAATATTACAGATATACCATGACCTGGATGATGAATATTACAGATATACATGACCTGGATGAATGAATATACAGATATACCCTGACCTGGATGAATGACTATTATAGATATAACATGACCTGGATGAATGAGAACCTTCACAAGCATAAAAAGCTACTTTCTGGAGTAAATTTTGAGGCAAATTAGTGTGCAAGGGCATGCAAATTCCTCATGTAGAAATTTCTTTTTGGAATACAGTGCATGCAATGTGGACCACCCAACATTGCAATGCACTTCTCTGCGATTCTCACGTTAAAGGACAATTATACTAACCATTTCCCCCGATCCACTCCTGCAAAGTACCCAGGGTGAGGGCCTACAACGCTAAGTCCTCACCTCTGGGTACTTTACAAAAGTCCTGAAGTCTCCCTCGTCGCTCCGGTCGCATCCTCCCCACTGTCAGTGACAGTCCGGGAGGCAGCCAATGGGAAGACATGCCTCCTTGCTGAGCTCGTCTTCCATTGGTGCCTGCTGTGACCTGTCACTCAAAGTGCCAATGGGGAGGATCGGACCGGGAGCGAGAGGGATTATGAGTAAGTACTTCAGGACTTTGTAAAGTACCCAGAGGTGAGGACTTAGCATTTTAGGCCTCACCCGGGGTATTTGCAGGAGTGGGGGGAAAGGAAAGAGGGGGAGGTGAATAATTGTCCTTTAATTGATTTCAAGAGGATCTAGCGCATGAGAGGCCTAGCCCTAAATGTCCAGTTTCTCTCCAAGGCAGATTTCTCATGGAAAATTTTGTTCAACGCTCATCGCCCGGCATAGATTTGTGCTTTTTTAAAAATTACGTGACTTTAAAAAGTAGATTAAAACTGAAATGGCCAATGTGCCTTTCGTCACACAGTGCAGATCAAAGATTTGAGAGGATAGTGTGATATAGGTTATTAGAGCAAACCTTCCCATTTTTAACATTCTTGTTTAAGGCTGTAAGCTGGTAACACACCGTACCGATCTGTAAGATTCTGTCAGTCTCTTTCAAAGATGTGGCTACCTAAGTCAATACCAAATATAGGGAGATTTTGTTACTACGCATAATTTACAACTTTGGTAGACTCCCTATACTAGAGTAAAGGGAGCCACCCAGTACCAAGGAAAATTTTCCGTCTGTAACAATCGTTTTCAAGGCCAATGCTGAACATTCATCAGCATCGGGAACTTCATTTCACACGTACACACGTTACATGAAGAAAGGACCAACTCGTCGATACGTTGGGGTTGGCCCTTATCGGGAAGATGGGTACCCAGTGTACCAAAAAAAAGTAGCTAGCTACAGTAAAGATGGCCAAACACGTGATTTCCACAGCATGTGTGCGGAAAGATCACATGGTATCTGTCTGCACACATGCTTGGGAACAGCACACGCGGACCCGACCGATCCCCATACGCGGTATGGAGATGTGCGGCCGTACACAGCACAATCGGATTGGTCCCCTCTACTTAAAGTAAAAAAACGTTACACGGTGATGGAAACTTTCTGTCATGATCGATCGGCAACAGCCCCTACACACTGACGATAATAGGTAAAATCCGTTGTTCTCGTCACGAATTACCCAATATCGTTGTGTGTATGGCCACACTTTAGCAACTAGGTAAAACCAATAAATGTTTGCTTTTTTTTAATGGTTTCTACACAGTATGGCATTTAATCTGTAATGTAAAAAAAAAGATGCATTTTCCCCAACATATAGCCAGAAATGAAACAAGACCACTTTAAGCTATTAAGTAAGTTTAAGATTATTAAGTTTAGCTCTTTTCCCAATAAACACAAAGACACAGGTCGCCCACTCCCCTTTATGGTCTGGCATGCTCCATGTGCTTTATCCAGTGATGAGGGTGAGCCCTTAGTCAAATGTTTCTTTTACCAGCTTAACCTTTTGTAGGGTGATGTTCTACATGAACAAGATGATTGTCAGTCCATTTAAAGGGAAGTTCAGTGCAAATACATGTACTTTTCAGAAAAAAGCAGTATTTTGTCATCCCAATGAACTTAATCTGCCAATTCAGCATTTTTCTGTGTATAAATAAATGCAACAAAATAATGACTTCCTATTTGCAGGACCCCTAATAGAGACCGTTATGGTCTTGCCCATGACCCAGTGCCTGGGTTGATTCAGTTGCTCAGTAGAGATTTGAGCATCTTTGACCCATCCAACAGCCAATCAGTATAAATTACTGTTAGGAACATAGCATGTGGTGCATCCTGGGAAGAAGAAGGACCGTTAGAACCTGAAAGTCAGCTCACTAATGTAATGCAGGGGAACAGCAAAGGGTATGAAATCAAACTGATTTTTCAAAATGGAAGAGAAATATGTAGAATAAATAGAAGGCATTACACAAACTAACAATTTAACAAATATTGATCATTTTCCACTGAACTGTCCCTTTAATGTTTAGGTTATGTTCACACTACAGAATACAAAACACATTAAATCCACCATATTAATATGTATAGCGGTATTGTGTGGTGTGTGTTTTTATGCGTTTGGGTTAAATGAGAAGAAACAGTATTTAATCCGTTTAGTGTGAACAAGCCAGGAGATAAACTGTATGACTGTGACCAACTGCTGGATGTTCAATTGTTAAAATAAAAGACCTTTTTGCTGGCTGATAATGCAGTAGCTAATGATGGTTTGTCTGATTTAGAAACCTGTGGCTTTAATTACTCTAATGCTTCAAAGGTCAGGTTGGGGGACTTTGTACCTTTTAGTTTCTGTCTTGTGCAGGGACAGTGATGCATCTGTGACTGGCAGTTGTTTTATAATCTCTCCTTTACTCTTTACAAGAGGGTAGTGATTGTTTTTCCCGTTTACTATCTCTGCTTTACAATTACTATTACTGAAGCCGTTGTCTGTATCTCGGGTTAGAGAACGGTTTGTCTGTGATGCAGTATCTTGGGAATAAGCAAACAGCAGGCAGCCCATTCAAAAGGCTGTAGCATCCTCTGGCAGTGCAGGCCCCAAAGAGCACTAATATGTAATCTCTTGAGAAATCCTCCGCTGTCATAAAATCAACAGGCTGTGTTCATATTTACAATGCAGTGTGTGTGATTCTATTCTCACTGGTATTTCCCTTATTTTGTCTTTAAACATATTTTGTATGTACATTTAAAATGGCTTATTATGAAACTGTTCCTGTCAATGTGTGATTAACCAGCATAATGTTTAAATTAATTTAAAGTGTTCCGCAAAATGGACTACCTTTATAGCATGTTTAAAGGAGACTAAACATATTTTTAAATTTAAAGCTTTTCTCCCAGAACACTGTACATTGTAAGAATCTTCTCTAGTAAGTTGCATTTAGTATATGTGAGAAATAGATTCTGTAACTAAAAACTAACCTCTACATGGCAGACTTTCTTCTGTTGGATTTACGATCCAGTGCAACAATCGCACAATCCAATTGGAAGAACATCTCGATGTTCCCTACCTTGAGACCTCAATCTTTCTGCAGATTTCAGCTTGCAACTTGCAGAGAGAAAGGGAAAGAAGATGGGGTCTGGGAAAATTTTCTGCCGGCCCGATCTTGTTTTTTGATAAACTAAGACATTGTCAAGCGGTCGATTGGAACAACGAAAAGCGGGTTTTCGACTTTTAAGTGATCCATTCGAACGGTTGAGCCCGTGTAGAAGTAGCTTAAGGCCAAGTTGTTGTGAGTACACCCTATGTAGTCTCCAAGTAGCCTAGTGGCATGTTCACTTATTAGCTATGCCTCCTGACCCCATTATTCACTGTCTTTATGCACAGTGGTTTCTATACAGATATCTCATTCCAATATGAAAGTCCCTGATAAGACTTTGAAAGCTACTTGTTATCTAGCAATTTATTAACCAGCCCGCATGAATTGCATACAGCCTTCCGGGTCAATAAAAAATAGCTGATTTTATGGACATTTTTTCATAATGTTCCTAGCAAAAAGATAAGCTTATAAATGTACCTGTATTCTTTGCGTTAGCAGTGTGGCTTGCCAGTTGATCGTTTGTTTCATGGGAATCTTCAGACTAAGTGCATACTACATAGGACAGATACATTAGCTACTATTAAGTCAACATTATAAGCAGCATGGTCATTATATGAGGAATTACTGCTCCGTCTTCCCACTTTTGTTGATTATTAAAAAGAACGCGGGCTTGGTTGTGTTTTAAGACCCATAAAGTCATGGGTTCCAATCCCAGAAAAGTTCACTCTAAAATTTAATTTCCTTTATATATTTATTGAAGCCTGGGAGGTAAGGAGCTATGCCTTACCTCCTGTTCTTAATCATCTCTCAGGAGCCAGGGCCGAAGGTAAGTATACTTACCTTTCATGCGATCCACCACTGCAAAGCTTAAAGTCTTGAACACTTCCTGGTTCTAATCCACTATTACTATTATCGCATTATGCGCACGCACGCTCTAGTGAATTAGAACCAGGAAGCTGTCAGAGATTTTCAGCTCTTCATCTGTGGATCGAGGGAAAGGTAAATATACTTAAGAAAGGAAGGTAAGGATAGCTCCTTAACCTCCCTTCAATCAATACATGAAAGGAAAGTTTATTTTGCAGTAAACTATTCCTTTAAGCTGGCATTACACAAGGCAGAAATTTGATAGATTAGATGTTCTTCTATAGACAAAATGTCTAAACTATCTAATATTTAAAGCCCCCCATACATGGCGTTGTTGGTTTGAATGATTTGCAAATTGTCGACCCCCATCTTCCACAGAATTCAAGGGGAAAATTCTAATTGGGGGTCCAGTAGGTCCATACATGCCTGATGATCATACAACATCAGAATATTTTGACAATGCGCGGTCCGGATTGTAGTTGTATGTGCCCCTGTATGTGCAAGATAGTAGCATTAATATGGTAAAATGTGCATTGAAGAAAAACTAACAGGAAGATTCAATAAAAGTTCTTATAGTTTAAAATGGTGATAATTTTGCACCACGAATCTGATCTTATTTAACATTTGTAACGTTACATCTGATGGTTGGGGCAAAATTTGCACCATTTAAACTATAAGAACTGTTATGAATAACCCTGGAATTGTTTAAACCCCCCCCCCCCCCTCCCAGTTAGTTGTACCCAGACAAGCAGGCTAAATCATATCTCGTACCTCTGGTTATCAGCTTTGCAAACTCCACCTTCTATCCAGTCTGGACTCTGGTTTGAACAAATAAAAATGTGCACTTCCTGCAGGAAGCTTGGTGATCAAGCTTCCTGCAGGAAGCTTGATCACCACTCAAATCCAAATGGACCCAAGCCAGAGTTATAATGCTAGAGGGCAGGGTGCTCTAAATGTTTTATACCCCTCCATTAACTTAAAAGTCAAGTTATCAAGAATATAAAGTGGTGATATCATTCGGTAGGTTGTGGCTCTTAAGTATATAAGCCATTCATACCCTTCTCAAGCTTTTGTGATTGAAACTTTTTTTTTACACAGAAATAGTGTTGGATGAGCAAACAAAAAGAGATCTTTTCACTGATACGTAACTGTAAAGTGTGCTGTGCTGTTTTACAGTTTGAATCAAATCGAATTGCTCATTATGAGGTAAGAAGCAGCAATTTATTTTTTCAGGTCAGGAATGAAGTTACTAAACAATGTTTTCACTGTGCTTTTCATTATCGAAAGATACAAAAACTGTCAATTCTCAAAATTCAGATTATTCCCCATAATTGTAGCGTCAATAGGGGGGACATGGAAACTCCCCTTCCAATATAAGTCAATGGCGAGTTCTGTAAGAAAGGGGTCACCTCCCTGAGCAGGATTTTCAACTTGCCTTATGGCGCAAAGGCCCTGCCCATTATGTTACCTGTTCTTTTGTGCAAGTGCTAAATTCTCAATCATTGGCCAATAACCTATGTATAATCTGTGTACTCGTTAACTGTTTAACTGGGGAATTTTGTAGTGGTCTGTAAACAAATGGAGTTAAAAAGGTCTGGTTCACATCACCATATTTTAGGTCAAAGATTACACTGTGATTTTCCAGCATGTCAGATTGTTGGGCCTGACCGTTTTTGTGAGAAATCATTTCGAAACAGTTGTAATTTATTATTACAGGGCAGCAAATCCGTAAAGAGACATGTTTTGCTTTATGTTTACCAGGGTTTAGAAATGACCATATGGTCCTGTTCAGGAATTGGAAGGCTATAATAGAGAACCATTTTAGTACCACAGTGTGAACTTGATAAGTGATCATTAATTAAGTCTGCAGGTGTCATTTCCTGCCTTTAAATGGCTTTGCCTGAAATAAACTGCAGTCATTTAAATTTCAGGGTAAGAAACATGCACAGAAAGTTCGCCTTACTTTCTAAAGAATGAACTGGAAGAATGGCTCAAAAAAACCCAGAAAACGGACCGTGTGGATTTTCATGTAAGCATTCTTTATCTAGAAAGATCCATATGCAAAAAGTCTTGGTTTGAGGTTATGGTTCTATGTTTAATTTCAGGTGGATGGAGAAGTTGCAATCGACAGAAACAAGTTTTGCAATCTTTGCAACATGGTTTCAGTTCCCTGTCGTTGCCGAGACACATTACGTGGGGAAGATTCATGCTAAAAAGCTAAGGCCGTGTGCCTTGACCAAGTGGAGGGACACCACAGACTGACCAGGAGTTCTCAGCATCCTCACCAGTGGTCTCACAGGCAGAAACTGGTGAGATGGGTTAGTATACCCTCTGAGCACTGTATTATTTATACGGTCACAGGGCTTTGAGTGCACCGACCTATGTGTATTTAAGAAACTGGTCAGAATAGGGGTACGAATAACTGAACATTTACTTAGGTCTTACTTTCAAGCCCCTATTCTGTTGAGATGCTAAGAAACTGTTGCCCAGCAACCGAGTCTATGTTCTAACATTTCCAAATATATTTATCTGGGGGTACGCTGGTACTGCTAATGAACTAAGAGTAATGCCATGTGGTGACTTGTGTTTAAATGATCACATCAGTTTTGAGTTTTTCTTCTTTGAAGAAACAAACTGTATAAGCCTACCGGAGTAAAACTAGTTGTTTGTAAAGGAAAAGTTTGATTGCCTTAGCGTGTCATAGAGCACCTTCCAAAAGTAGCAGCTTGAGATGCCTGAGTGACTGCCTTAAAGTCAGTAGCTGCCATCGAGATGTCACATTATGTGTACACATATGCAGCCAACGAACAGCCATAACAAATGATGATTGTAGGTTGTTATGAGGGAACACGATTATTGTCCAGTAGGATGTTTGTCAGTGGTCATGGTGTGAATCAAGATGTAGCAAATGCAAAGAGTTGGAGGAGCACACTATTTCGTTTCCAGTGTTTATTTCAGCAAAAAACTGTGTGTCTTTTTTGCTGAAATAAACACTGGAAACGAAAAGTGTGCTCTCCACTTCTTTGCATTTGCCATATTGCTGTGGCCTTGAGGTGAAGGGCTGGAAGGATTGCACCTATTGACTAAAGGCCTTGCAATTGAGGTGTGCTGGAGTGTACTTCGCTGAAAGTTTTGGAGAATCAAGCATGTAAAGCTTTAAGCTGTGTCTTGATGTATATAAACATCACTGATGAAATATAATCTTTGTAAATACTATTGTAGAGCCTTACTAAAATGTGCAAAATGCCTAGAAAACAAGTGAAAAAATAGTAGGAGTAAATCAAAGGTATCAAACCTTCATGGAGTTATCACACTCTACATTCTATCACACGGTGAGCTTTCCATTATGCCTATCCTCAATTTGGTAGTAAAACAAGCCAAACTCTACAAATGTGAGCGTCATTGATGTTGATTTCTCATCGTTTCTGCCTTTTGCTTTATCAGCGTCACCTACAGCCGAAAGCCCAGTCAAAGAGCAAGAACCACGTAAGCACAGAACAGCAATCCTCTGCCAACAATGAGATTGATCTCATGCCCCGAACAAGTACTGCAGGCTCTGCTGTGCATCCTTTAATAGGGCATTGGTGGCACAGCAGCCTACAGTGGGAAAAAACATGCACGGAATGAGGCCCGTAAGAAGATGATGGAGACTGGATAGCTGATTCGGTGGTAAGGATGGAAGTAGTGACAGTATGCATTAACATTTTGTTAAAGGGGCGCTAACTGATTAAATAAAGTATCTTGTATTTCATCTATTATCACAGGGAGGTGAGTGCCTATTCCCACCTCCCTGTGAATTATAGAACTAGGTTCGGGAGTTAAAGGATAAGTATACTCAAAAAACAAATAAAGTTTAAATGGTAGCTGAATCCCTAACTAACCTCCCCCCCTTTTTTTTTTTAGGTCCCTTCAGAGCCTGAGTCTCAGCCAGAGCCTGAGTATACTTAACCTTTAAATTATCTGCCGACACACCACTTGCTGCTTCTCACCAGCAGATAGTGCTCTTTGCCGATAGTGCTCCAATCTTTTAAAATTTGCACCTATAATAAAGATAAGAGCGCGTTCGGGACAGCATGCCGATCCGCTGCAGTGAAGTACAGGCAGGAACTTTAAAGGAATATTTCACTGAAAAGTGCATGATTGAAGAATGGAAGGTAAGTGACCTATGCCTTACATTTAGTTCTTCAATCAATTGTAGTACAAGGAGCGTGGAATGAGGGCGAGTCTATTTACCAAACTCCCGATCCAAGCTGGTTAAAGAGACAGGTCTAACTCCCATTTGCTCTTGTTAAAGGGTATCTCCACTTAAAAGTTAAATTGAAAACAAGAGTTAAAGGAACTATGACAAATGAATAAGTATTTATAAGTGGAGATTTCATAGCTTTAAAAATTTTACAGTAGCCTAGCGGCTCTAAATTGCCTGCATGACAAATGAAAAATGTAGTTACAGGTCGGGGATTCAAACAAATACTGTCAAGTATTCAGATTGATTAAAGTTATCATTTGTGATGGTTGCATGTTATTATAAGTCTATTGCCACATGGGGTGTAAACAACAAATCATTTTATGTGTGTACATGCTGTTTGTAATTATAATATCAATGGTGTTTACAGGGTGTGATGGAAAATTTGTGTGCCCAATTTGCAATACACCCTGACATCTATAGAAATGTACCAGTCCACATGCAAGGAAACAAGCATCAGATTAAGTAAGTATATAGATAGCCATACCCAGATTGATTTTTGCATAAATCAGTTCCGTTCTCCATTTTGATTGATAGATCTTTTATTGATTTTGTCCATAAGGCAGAGAGAATTCCAAAGTTTAACCGCAATAGAAAATGCTGGTTAAGGGATGTGGTGAGTGTTTGATTTAAAGGGATTGTATTAAAGTTTATTCTTAATCCTTCTTCAGGTAGGGACAAACAAGCTATTTTAAAATGTAGGGGGGAAAGTAGTGCACCCAATAACTGCCTGTAAAGTTGACCTTACACGATTAACCAAGCTTGAGCATCTTGAAATCGTGTGTATGGTTTCAGCACTATAATAAGACATTTTGGTGCCTCCTTCCTATCTATTCATATAATACCTGATGTGGCATCTCATACCTTTCCTGCCTGGACTCCACAACTGCTATTCAGCTTGAAATCTGCCCAAGATGTTGCTGTGCTGCAGTTTATCAATTAAAAGTGTAACCTAAAAGGTTGCATCCATAAAGTAAATAATGGCCGTGTATGTTCTGTATGATAGTATTCCACTAGTATGTGATTTGTGTTTGTGGATAACAATGTAGAAATGCAAACCAATAACAGTACTACCCCACATATCGTCTTCTAGTCATTCGTGTGCATATGTTTATCTAGTTAAACCAATCCAATCGTCTTTTCACAGAGAAAGCATTGTGGCCAACTTAATGAAACTTCAAAGAAGAGTTACTTCTTCAAGATGAATTGGCAGACTACTAAAGGTAAAAGCAAGAGGACTTGCACCTAAGACTCAGTTCAGGCAGGATCGGGACCCAAATGATAGTGGTGATTGGGAGGAGGCAGCAGAAGTGAGGCCTCCACGGGACACGTTAACAACAAGACCAATAGTCCTTACAAATATTTTGGTTCAAGTGCAGCTCCTATCCATTGTACAATCAGCATACCCAGTTGATAACCGAGTCCCAATGTGGGCACCCCACTGGGATAAAGCAAGCAGACCTCAGAAGGGGAACCACTATAAAACAAAGCACATCTCCCGCACTCCATCCAGCCAGGACTCTAGTGAGGAGTCTAGCAGTTCATCCACAGATGAAAGCAGCGGCTCCTACAAAAGAGACAAGAGGCAGGAAAAGGAAGCACCACAAAAGAGAGCAGACACAGAGGGTCCGGCAAAACAAAAAAAACGAGCATAATATTGAAAAGAGAAAGAGGAAAATGGAGGAGGAAGAGGATTCTGGGAAAGATGAGGAAGACAGGATGGAGGAAAGTCAGAAGACAAAGCAAAACACAGAAAAGACAAAAAGAAAAGGCAAGATGATGACAAACAGAGCAAAAAATTAAAAAGCTCAAAAACGATGGGGACCAAAGAAACAGAAGAGGAATTGCTTTGGGATGAACAATATTAGATTCTGAATCGGCTCACACACTGGGAATAAGGAAAGACATTTAGTTTTTTTGTACAAACTTTCTGCCAGAGTTCAGTAACCACAAAATCATCATCATATCATCATCATATTATTATTGTACTGGATCAAAAAATAATGGCTCGTTCGTATATGGGGCAAGTCTGAGCAAATTTTGACATGTTTTCCCTTAACCAAAAAATGGATGGTATCATTCGGTGGTCATGGGCCTGAATAGAAAATGCTGAATATTTTACCATTAATCTAACCGTGAAAGGTGCAGCTTATAAACTAGCCGATTCCCATTAATGTTATGTTTTGCTTACCTGTCTCACATTAATGTATAATTTATTTTTAATTTTTCTTTATATTACTTCTATTCAGTTTTTTGTTTGTTTTCATTTGTATTATTTGTTTACTTCTGACTGTCAGCTGCTAAGGGTTTATTTAACCTGCATTTTAATTCGTAGTTTGAAGGCTGCAGATTGACCAGCCTTAAACTGCTTACACAGACTTAACATTTTACCCTGAAAAGTGGCAGTTTGTTCTTTATTTCCCCCAGTAAGTTATGAATTGTATTTATTTCAAGCAATGCGAGCTGTTGACTTAACATAGAGGGATGCGAAAAGCTGGAAAATTTCTATTAAATTTCTCACGATGTATAGAAATAAGATGCTGTAACATAAGTGTATAATAATAACAATAATACAATCGAGAATATCTTTACTGCTTTGTTTCAGAAATACAGCTTGGAATCTTGTGTGTGAGTTTTGATTTGTCATTTAGTAGTGACTAGGGATGTACCGGGGTTTAGATACAAACTGGATTTGTTTGTTCACATAAAGGGAAATTTCTCTTGTAATGAGCTCATTCAAGCCATAAAGTATGAAATGCTGCTTTGCTAAAATATATCCAAATCAGGCTCAATATATGGATTGATAATTCAAGGCTGCCGAGTGTTCCGGAAGAGATATGGATAGAGTGAGACTCCTGTATACACACATTACCTGAATACCAACTCCCAATGTATAATCTAGCAGGGGAATTTAGCAAGTTCAAGTAAAATAGCAATTGAGGTTGAATAAA
Source organism: Hymenochirus boettgeri (assembly GCA_019447015.1). Lineage (NCBI taxonomy): Eukaryota > Metazoa > Chordata > Amphibia > Anura > Pipidae > Hymenochirus > Hymenochirus boettgeri. Next base: position 35,630,132 of record CM033469.1, read on the forward strand.
GACATACGTCCAATCAAGTTCAACCTTTTCACACTCTTTTTAACCCTACCTAACAGTTGATCCAAAGGATGGCAAAAAAAAAAAAAAAACGCTAAAAAAGGGGGGGAATTCTTCGACTCCAAACGGCAATTGGAAAGTATCCCTGGATAAACCAGAACTACAGTATAAAATGCAAAACGATTCAAAGGCACACTAGTCTTATGTAAAAAATTTGTATGTATTCACACAAAACGTGACGTTTCGCAGTCTATATGACCCCTTCCTCAGATGTGAAACAAATGGCAAATTGTTAACAGTGCTAACTTATATAGACTAAAAGTTAATTACATTTGGAGAGACCTTTAGTGTAACAATGTGTACAGTCCATATGACACATAAACACATAATAATATACTATATGAATTACAGTAGGATAAATAAATTCACTAAAAAAAAGTGCATAAGTGCTATGTCGAAAGTGCAAAGTTTACGTGCAAAGCTTAAAGTGCTTTAATAATAATATCCACTGTATAATAACCTTAAAATTCTAAAATACACATGTTGGAAATAAATAGACATAAAAACTAAATATAAATAAGTGATAAGATAGTGTACATAGTAAGAATATGATGATACATTGTATACAAGTTATGGATCTAATAATATCGGATAAATATATAGCAGCTAAACATCATAACTATATGTTAGAGGTATTTCTATAATTTATCACTAAGAAAAAATTTTAACCCAAATTGGTATTAAGCCCTTTTGGCTGTAATGTACTAATTTATGGATCCAATATGCCATTGAAAGCTGTTTTAAAAACGCTTTCAAAGGAATAAAAGTGATGTAAAGCTAGCCTTTGAAAGAATGGATAAGTCTATATCAAACCAAGGCTGAAATTCCACCAGTAGCAGCTCATTTCTTGAAGCCAAACACCAAGTATGTGAGTAAAGGGGATGGTTATAGATCACATTCCCATACCAAAATAGGAGGTAACCCTGACAATATGGATACATTAATCCGATCTTACAGCCAAAATACCAATTTGGGGTTAAAATGTTTTCTTAGTGATAAATGATAGAAATACCTCTAACATGTAGTTATGATGTTTAGCTGCTATATATTTATCTGATATTATTAGAACCATAATCTGTATACAATGTATCATCAGTATTTCTTAACTAATGTACACTATTTTATCACTTATTTATATTGAGTTTGTATGTCGTATATTTATATCCAACATTTGTGTATTTTAGAATTTATGGTTATGTATACAGTGGATATATTATTGTAGCACTTTAAACTTTGCACTTTAAATTATGACATTTTATATGAATTTATTTATCCTATTCATAATTGACATAGGTATCTTTGTGGTGTTGTGTCATATGGACAGTCAACATTGTTTACACTAGAGGTCTCTCCAAATGTAATTAACTTTTAGTCTATATAAGTTAGCACTGTTGCACTATTTGCCATTGTGTCACGTCGAGAGAGGGTCAAATAGACTGCGAAACGTCCCGTTTTGTGTGAATAAACACAAATTGTTTACATAAGACTGGTGTGCACTTGGAACGTTTTGCATTTTGGACTATGACCATGGCTAGGTATCTGTAGACCCAGCGAATATTTGAACATATAGGTGTGTGAGAGAAACTGCATTTATCTTTATAAGAACTACAGTATGTATTAATACCAGTATTCTCAATATTCTATAGTATCCCTATACCAACCAGAACTAAATATAGGTATTAATAACCAGTATTCTCAATATTATATAGTATCCCTCGTACCAACCAGAACTGCAGTATATGTATTAATACCAGTAATTCTCAATATTATATAGTATCCCTGTACCAACCAGAAATACAGTATATGTATTAATACCAGTAATTCTCAATATTATATAGTATCCCTGTACCAACCAAAACCACAATATATGTATTAATACCAGTAATTCTCAATATTATATATAATCCCTGTATCAACCAAAACTACAGTATAGGTATTAATACCAGTAATTCTCAATATTATATAGTATCCCTGTACCAACCAGAACGACAGTATATGTATTAATACCAGTAATTCTCAATATTATATAGGATCCCTGTACCAACCAGAACTACAGTATATGTATTAATACCAGTAATTCTCAATATTATTTTTCTTTTAGAAACTTATCCAGCCCACTTTTAAGCTATTTAATTACCATTCCCACATCTGCTTGAAGACCGTTTTACTGTCCTCACTATAATAAACCTTTCCTAACCCGAAGATGAAACTTTTTTCTTCCAATCTTAAAGGATTCCACGTGTCCCCGGATATAACCGATTAGTGAACAATGCACCAGAGAGTTTATTGTATGGCCCATTAATATATTTGTATAAAGTGATGATCCCCCACTCAAATGTCGTTTCTCCAATGTAAACAGCCTTAACTTGACTAATCTGCTTGCATATTCAAACCCATCCATTCCCCTTATTAATTTAGTTGCCCTTCTCTGAACTGCCTCAGTTTCCAAGATGTCCCTTTTGTATATGGGATTCCAAAACTGCACCGCATATTCCAAATGAGGCCTTACCAGTGCCTTGTAAAGAGGGAATAATATTTTCTTTTGTATCTGTTCCCCCACTTTATACAAGACAATATCCTGCTAGCTCCTACCTGAACCCCCAAATCTTTTTCCATTAGAGGTTTGTCTTTATTCATGGATTGTTTACCCCAAATCATCACCTTACATTTATCAACATTGAATCTCATCTGCCATTCTGCTGCCCATTTTGATAAACTATCTAGGTCTGCTTGCAGCTATTGCACATCATAGAAGTTTCCATTAGACACTAAACTTCAATTAGAAGTTGAGTGTCATCAGCAAACAGAGACCTTGCTCTCAATGCCCCCTTGAGTATTGACCCCCATGCTCTGTTACGCAATCATGAACCTCTACGCAAAATGTATTTGCTTTAGCTTGCCTTTTGCGTTCATTAGGAGTTTGTGTTAAAATGTCTTAGGCTAGATTCACATGGATGTCTAGTGTTCGTTTCGACCAGCATTTAACAAGAATGTATTTAGCAATGCTTTCAAAATGCCATACATCTGGAAACACCAGTAAAATGCCAGCAAAACTAACACAAACATTTGTGTGACTGAAACCATGAGCAACCCGTGACAATGTCACTTTTTCGGTGTATGCTGCAAAGCCTATTTTTTTATTTGTAGGACTGGCGTTAATTTAGCATTTAATTACTCCGCTATTAAATACGCACATCTTTTAAAATCTCCTGTTATGCAATATAGCTTGTGGTATCTTTCATCACTATTTCATACTGATGAAGATTTATCTTCATTTATGTAACAAACTACATTTTGCATGGAGCTAGGAAAGGGCAAGGCCCATTATTATCAGCTTGGAATATAAAGTGATCAAGCACTTCCTTATATAGCTATTTTTGAAGCTTTTACAGTTTAAATTTGATGCACCTTGAATCTTGAATGTTTTTCTGGCATTACATAATCATTCTAACATGGTGCAAAATACTTTTTTCCTGCTTATATGTTACAATCCTGGTAAACTACACAGACGCTAAAGATATATTAAGTTGGAATTGTAACCCATATAACTTGGAACGTTTACATTATAATACAGCACACAGGGCTCCAATTCTTGACTAGGAAATGTTAAAAATATGGTTCCAATGACAATAGGACATGGATACCTTATGTATTTTTTCCCCCTGAACAGCTGCCCAGAAATCATGAGCTGCCACTTATGTAGAATTTTTGGGGGGGCGGGGATGTCTTGCTGAGGGGGTCTAAGGGCAAGTACACATGGGTTTGGCCTGATCATCTTTGCCAACAGCTTTATAGATTGGTAGTTTTAGAACAAATTTTAACAACCATCAGGTTACCAGAGATCCAGCTGTTTACCTATTAGCACCCCGTTCCATAGCAAAAGAATGTTTACTATCAACTGCCGGTGCCAAGCAACCAGAATGCTTACCACCAACCGCCGGCTGCAGGGCCATAACCACAGAATGTTTATGTCACTGCCCGGTTGCCAGGGCAACCAGAATGTTTACAATCAACTGCTGATGTCATAGGGACATTACTAAAGAAAGCAACCACGCATATTAACACCCTTTTACAGATATAAATAACAAGTCACAAAAAGTACAAAGTTTCATTTTGGGCCCAAATTAAATCTATGCAGACTTAGGATCATGCTGATGCCATAATGCATCGCTAAAAACTGCATCCCGACGTATTTAAACACTCTGAACAGATAGAGAGTAAGAAGTCGCAAAAGCAATGCTTTTTGGGCCAAAATTCATTTTGAAAAATGATGATGTCATGCTGATGTCATATGATGTCATAATGACATTACTAAAAATTGCGCCCACACGCATTTAAACACCTTAAACAGATAGAATAAGAGGTCGCACCATAGCAAACAGAAGGCTAACTAACAACCATCAGGTTACCAGAGAATCCAGACTGTTTACCTTTAGCTACCCCGTTGCCATAGCAACGAGAAGTTTACTATCAACTGCCGGTTGCCAAGCAACCAAATGCTTACCACCAACAGCCGTGCTGCCATGGCCTAACAACCAGAATGTTTAATGTCAACTGCCCGGTTGCCATGGCAACCAGAATGTTTACAATCAACTGCTGATGTCTAGTGACATTACTAAAGAAAGCAACCACGCATATTAACAACCCTTTCCAGATATAGAATAACAAGTCACAAAAAGTACAAAGTTTCATTTTGGGCCCAAATTAAATCTATGCAGACTTAGGATGCCATGCTGATGCCATAATGACATCGCTAAAAACTGCATCCCGACGTATTTAAACACTTCTGAACAGATTGAGTAAGAAGTCGCAAAAGTGCATGCTTTTTGGGGCCAAAATTCATTTTGAAAAATGATGAGTCATGCTGATTCATATGATGTCATAATGACATTACTAAAAATTGCGCCCACACGCATTTAAACACCATTAACAGATATAGAATAAGAGGTCGCACCATAGCAAACGAAGGCTAACTAACAACCTCAGGTTACCAAGAATCCAGACTGTTTACCTATTAGCACCCCGTTGCCATAGCAACGAGAATGTTTACTATCAACTGCCGGTTCCAAGCAACCAGAATGCTTACCACCACCGCCGGCTGCCATGGCCATAACAACCGAATGTTTAATGTCACTGCCCGGTTGCCATGGCAACCAGAATGTTTACAATCAACTGCTGATGTCATAGTGACATTAGTAAAGAAATGCAACCACGCATATTAACACCCTTTTACAGATATAGAAAACAAGTCCAAAAAGTACAAAGTTTCATTTTTGGGCCCAAATTAAATCTATGCAGACTTAGGATGCCAGCTGATGCCATAATGACATCGCTAAAACGCTCCCGAATTTAAACACTTCTGAACAGATATAAGTAGAAGTCGCAAAAGTGCAATGCTTTTTGGGGCCAAAATTCATTTTGAAAAATGAGATGTCATGCGTATGTCATGATGATGTCTAATGACATTACTAAAAATTGCGCCCACACGCATTTAACACCATTACAGATATGAAATAAGAGGTCGCACCATAGCAAACAGAAGGCTAACTAACAACCATCAGGTTACCAGAGAATCGGACTGTTTACCTATTAGCTACCCCGTTGCCATAGCAACGAGAATGTTTACTATCAACTGCCGGTTGCCATAGCAACCAGAATGCTCCATCAACAGCCGGCTGCCATGGGCCATAACAACCAGAATGTTTAATGTCAACTGCCCGTTGCCATGGCAACCAGAATGTTTACAATCAACTGCTGATGTCATAGTACATTACTAAAGAAAACCACCACCATATTAACACCCTTTCAGATTAGAATCAAGTCACAAAAAGTACAAAGTTTCATTTTTGGGCCCAAATTAAATCTATGCAGACTTAGGATGCCATGCTGATGCCATAATGACATCGCTAACAACTGCATCCCGACGTATTAAACACTTCTAACAGATAGAGAGTAAGAGTCGCAAAAGTGCAATGCTTTTTGGGGCCAAATTATTTTGAAAAATGATGATGTCATGCTGATGTCATGATGATGTCATAATGACATTACTAAAAATTGCGCCCACACGCATAAACACCATTACAGATATAGAATAAGAGGTCGCACCATAGCAAACAGAAGGCTAACTAACAACCATCAGGTTACCAGAGAATCCAGACTGTTTACCTATTAGGACCCCGTTCCATAGCAACGAGAATGTTTACTATCAACTGCCGGTTGCCATAGCAACCAGAATGCTTACCATCAACGCCGGCTGCCATGCCAAACACCAGAATGTTTAATGTCAACTGCCCGGTTGCCATGGCAACCAGAATGTTTACAATCAACTGCTGATTCATAGTGACATTACTAAAGAATGCAACCAGCATATTAAACACCTTTTACAGATATAGAATAAACAGTCACAAAAAGTACAAAGTTTCATTTTTGGGCCAAATTAAATCTATGCAGACTTAGGATGCCATGCGATGCCATAATGCATGCTAAAAACTGCATCCCGACTTATTAAACACTTCTAACAGATATAGAGTAAGAAGTCGCAAAAGTGCAATGCTTTTGGGGCCAAAATTCATTTTGAAAAATGAGATGTCGCTATGTCATGATGATGTCATAATGACATACTAAAAATTGCGCCCACACCTTTAAACACCATTAACAGATATAGAATAGAGGTCGCACCATAGCAAACAGAAGGCTAACAACAACCATCAGGTTACCAGAGAATCCAGACTGTTTACCTATTAGCTACCCCGTTGCCATAGCAACGAGAGTTACTATCAACTGCCGGTTGCCATAGCAACCAGAATGCTTACCACCAACAGCCGTGCTGCCATGGGCCATAACAACCAGAATGTTTAATGTCAACTGCCCGGTTGCCATGGCACCAGAATGTTTACAATCAACTGCTATGTCATAGTGACATTACTAAAGAAAGCAACCACGCATATTAACACCCTTTTACAGATATAATAACAAGTCACAAAAGTACAAAGTTTCATTTTTGGCCCAAATTAATCTATGCAGACTTAGGATGCCATGCTGATGCCTAATGACATCGCTAAAAACTGCATCCCGACTTATTAAACACTTCTGAACAGATATAGAGTAAGAAGTCGCAAAAGTGCAATGCTTTTTGGGGCCAAAATTTCATTTTGAAAAATGATGATGTCATGCTGATGTCATGATGATGTCATAATGACATTACTAAAAATTGCGCCCACACGCATTTAAACACCATTAACAGATATAGATAAGAGGTTGCACCATAGCAAACAGAAGGCTAACTAACACCATCAGGTTACCAGAGATCGGACTGTTTACCTATTAGCTACCCCGTTGCCATAGCAACGAGAATGTTTGCTATCAACTGCCGGTTGCCATAGCAACCAGAAGGCTTACCATCAACAGCCGGCTGCCATGGGCCATAACACCAGAATGTTTAATGTCAACTGCCGGTTGCCATGGCAACCAGATGTTTACAATCAACTGCTGATGTCATAGTGACATTACTAAAGAAAGCAACCACGCATATTAACACCCTTTTCCAATATAGAATAACAAGTCACAAAAGTACAAAGTTTCATTTTGGGCCCAAATTAAATCTATGCAGACTTAGGATGCCATGCTGATGCCATAATGCATGCTAAAAACTGCATCCCGATATTTAAAACACTTCTGAACAGAAGAGAGTAAGAAGTCGCAAAAGGCAATTTTTTTGGGCCAAAATTTCATTTTGAAAAATGATATGTCATCTGATGTCATGATGTGTCATAATGACATTACAAAATTGCGCCCACCGCATTTAAACCCATTAACAGATATAGAATAATAGGCCGTTAGGCCTTCTGTTGCTATGGTGCGACCTCTTATTCTATATCTGTTAATGGTGTTAAAGGCGTCTGGGCGCAATTTTTAGTATGTCATTATGACATCATCATGACATCAGCATGACATCATCATTTTTCAAAATGCAATTTGGCCCCAAAAAGCATTGCACTTTTGCGACTTCTTACCTATATCTGTTCAGAAGTGTTTTATATGTCGCAGTCAGTTTTTAGCGATGTCATTATGGCATCAGCATGCATCCTGTCTGCATAGATTTAATTTTGGCCCAGAAAGCATTGCAACTTTTTGTGACTTCTTATTCTATATATGTGTATGTTTAATGTGTGTGGTTGCATTTTTTAGTGAAGTCACTATGGCATCATCAGTTGTATATTAAACATTCGGTTGCTATGGCCCATGGCAGCCGGGCGGTTTTGGTGGTAAGCATTCTGGTTGCTATGGCAACCTGGCAGTTGATAGTAAACATTCTCGTTGCTATGGCAACGGTTAGCTAATAGGTAAACAGTCTGGATTCTCTGGTAACCTGATGGTTATTAGTTAGCCTTCTGTTTGCTATGGTCGACCTCTTATTCTATATCTGTTAATGGTGTTTAAATGCGTGTGGGCGCAATTTTTGTAATGTCATTATGACATCATCATGACATCAGCATGACACCATCATTTTTCAAAATGCATTTTGGCCCCAAAAAGCATTGCACTTTTGCGACTTCTTACTCTATATCTGTTCAGAAGTGTTTAAATACTTCGGGATGCAGTTTTTAGCGATGTCATTATGGCATCAGCATGGCTCCTAAGTCTGCATAGATTTAATTTGGGCCCAAAAATGAAACTTTGTACTTTTTGTGACTTGTTATTCTATATCTGTCAAAAGGGTGTTAATATGCGTGGTTGCGTTTCTTTAGTAATGTCACTATGACATCAGCAGTTGATTGTAACATTCTGGTTGCCATGGCAACCGGGCAGTTGACATTAAACATTCTGGTTGTTATGGCCCATGGCAGCCGAGCAGTTGATGGTAAGCATTCTGGTTACTATGGCAACCGGCAGTTGATAGTAAACATTCTGGTTGTTATGGCCCATGGCAGCCGGGCTGTTGATGGTAAGCATTCTGGTTGCTATGGCAACGGCAGTATAGTAAACATTCTCGTTGCTCTGGCAACGGGGTCGCTAATGGAAACAGTCTGGATTCTTGGTAACTGATGGTTGTAGTTAGCCTTCTGTTTGCTATGGTGGACCTCTTGTTCTATATCTGTTAATGGTGTTTAATACGTGTGGGCGCAATTTTTTGTAATGTCATTATGACATCACATGACATCAGCATGACATCATCATTTTTCAAAATGAAATTTTGGCCCCAAAAAGCATTGCACTTTTGCGACTTCTTACTCTATATCTGTTCAGAAGTGTTTAAATACGTCGGGATGCAGTTTTTAGCGATGTCATTATGGCATCAGCATGGCATCCTAAGTCTGCATAGATTTAATTTGGGCCCAAAAATGAACTTTGTACTTTTGTGACTGTTTATTCTATATCTGTTAAAAGGGTTTTAATATGCGTGGTTGCATTTTTTTAGTAATGTCACTATGACATCAGCAGTTGATTGTAAACATTCTGGTTGCCATGGCAACCGGGCAGTTGACGTTAAACATTCTGGTTGTTATGGCCAATGGCAGCCGGGCTGTTGATGGTAAGCATTCTGGTTGCTATGGCAACCGGCAGTTGATAGTAACATTCTCGTTGCTATGGCAACGGGGTAGCTAATAGGTAAACAGTCTGGATTCTCTGGTAACCTGATGGTTGTTAGTTAGCCTTCTGTTTGCTATGGTGCGACCTCTTATTCTATATCGTTTAATGGTGTTTAAATGCGTGTGTGGCCGAAATTTTTGTAATGTCATTATGACATCATCATGACATCAACATGACATCATCATTTTTCAAAATGAAATTTTGGCCCCAAAAAGCATTGCACTTTTGCGACTTCTTACTCTCTGTCTGTTCAGAAGTGTTTAAATACGTCGGGATGCAGTTTTTAGTGATGTAAATATGGCATCAGCATGGCATCCTAAGTCTGCATAGATTTAATTTGGGCTCAAAAATTAAACTTCGTACATTTTGTGACTTGTTATTCTATATCTAATAAAAGGGTTTTAATATGCGTGATTGCATTTCTTTAGTAATGTCACTATGACATCAGCAGTTGAAATTAAACATTCTGGTTGTTATGGCCCATGGCAGCCGCGCTGTTGATGGTAAGCATTCTGGTTGCTGTGGCAATCGGCAGTTGATAGTAAACATTCTAGTTGCTATGGCAACTGGGTAGTTAATAGTAAACATTCTGTAATTCTATGGCAACCGGATGGTTGTTAGTAAACCTTCTGTTTGTTATGGTGTGACTTCTTATTCTATATCTGTTAATAGTGTTTAAATGTGTCTGGGTAAATTTTTTAGTGATGTTACTATATATTTTCACGCATTTTCGAAAATACGAGAAATCCTCGTTATTTCGAAAATTTTCGAAATTAAATTTTTTCACACATTTTCGAAAATACGAGAATTCCTCGTAATTTCGAAAATTTTCGGAAACGCGGCTCGGAAAAGTTTGGAAGGCGGAAAAACAGAAAATCCGCAATATCCGCCGTTCGCTAACGAGGTAAATCCGCCGCGGATCCGGGTTTGGATCCGCGAACTGGGCCATCACTAATCATGACATCAGTATGACATCATAATTTTTCATAAATTACATTTTGCCCCCCCCAAAAAAAATTGCACTTGTTGCGACTTTTTATTCTATATCTGTTAGTAGTGTTTAAATATGTCTGGGTGCAATTTTTATTAATGTCACTGTGACATCAGCAGGACATTATAATTCTGCATAGATTTAATTTTGGCCCAAGAAAGAATTGCACTTTTTGTGACTTCTTATTCTATATCTGTTAATAATGTTTTAATGTGTGTGGTAGCATTTTTTAGTGATGTCACTATGGCATCAGCAGTTGATAGTAAATATTCTGGTTGCTATGGCAAACGGGCAATGAAATTAAACATTCTGGTTGTTTTGGCCTATGGCAGCCGTTCTGTTGACAGTAAACCTTCTGGTTGCTATTGCAACTGGGCAGTTGATATTAAACATTCTAGTTGCTATGGCAACTGGGTAGTTAATATTAAACATTCTGTAATTCTATGGCAACCGGATGGTTGTTAGTAAACCTTCCGTTTGCTATGGTGCGACTTCTTATTCTATATCTGTTAATAGTGTTTAAATGTGTCTGGGTAAATTTTTTAGTGATGTTACTATGACATCAGCAGGACATCATCATTTTGCATAGATTTGAATTTTATCTCAAAAACACATTGCACTTGTTGCAACTTCTTATTCTATATCTCTTACTAGTTTTTAAATGTTTGTGGGTGCAATTTTTAGTGATGCCACCATGACATCATCATGACATCAGTATGACATCACGATTTTTCAATAAATTACATTTTGGCCCAAAAAAGCATTGCACTTGTTGCGACTTCTTATTCTATATCTGTTAGTAGTGTTTAAATATGTCTGGGTGCATTTTTTATTGATGTCACTATGACATCAGCATGACATCATAATTCTGCATAGATTTAATTTTGGCCCAAGAAAGCATTGCACTTTTTGTGACTTCTTATTCTATATCTGTTAATAATGTTTTAATGTGTGTGGTTGCATTTTTTAGTGAAGTCACTATGGCATCATCAGTTGATATTAAACATTCTGGTTGCTATGGCAACTGGGTAGTTAATAGTAAACATTCTGTAATTCTATGGCAACCGGGTGGTTGTTAGCATACATATATCTATTAATAGTCTATTAATGTGTCTTGGTATATTTTTTAGTGATTTCGTTATGACATTTGCATGACATCATCATTTTGCCTAGATTTGCATTTTGACTCAATAAGACATTGCACTTGTTGTAACTTCTTATTCTGTATCTGTTAATAGTATTTAAATGTGTGTGGGTGCAATTTTTAGTAATGTCATTATGAAATCAGCATGACATCAGCATGACATCATAATTTTTCATAAATTAAATTTTGGCCCAAAAAAGCATGGCACTTGTTGTGGCTTCTTATTCTATATCTGTTAGTAGTGTTTAAATATGTCTGGGTGCATTTTTTTGTGATGCCACTATGACAGCAGCATGACATAATTCTGCATAGATTTAATTTTGGCCCATGAAAACATTGTACTTTTTAGGACTTCTTATTCTATATCTGTTAATAGTATTTTAATGTGTGTGGTTGCATTTTTTTAGTGATGTCACTATGACATCAGCAGTTGATAGTAAACATTCTGGTTGTTATGGCCCATGGCAGCCGTGCTGTTAATAGTAAACATTCTGGTTGCTATGGCAACCAGGCAGTTGATAGTAAACATTCTAGTTGCTATGGCAACTGGGTAGTTAATAGTAAACATTCTGTAATTCTATGGCAACTGGATGGTTGTTAGTAAACCTTTTGTTTGCTATGGTGCGACTTCTTATTCTATATCTGTTAATAATTTTTAAATGTCTGAGTATATTTTTTAGTAATATCAGTATGATATAAGCATGACATCACCATTTTGCATAGATTTGCATTTTGATTTAAAAAGGCATTGCACATGTTGCAACTTCTTATTCTATATCTGTTAACAGTGTTTACATGTGCGTGGGTGTAATTGTTTGTGATGTCACTATGATATCATGACATCAGCATTTTTCACAAATTTAATTTTTGGCATTTGTTGCAACTTTTTATTCTATATATGTTGGTAGTGTGTAAATATGTCTCGGTGCATTTTTTAGTGATGTCACTATGACATCAGCATGACATTATAATTCTGCATAGGACATTATAATTCTGCATAGATTTAATTTTTGCCCAAGTAAGCATTGCACTTTTTGTGACTTCTTATTCGACAGCTGTTAATAGTGTTTTAATGTGTGGGGTTTAATTTTTTAGTGATGTCACTATGACATCAGCAGTTGATAGTAAACAATCTAGTTGCTAAGGCATTCTGTAATTCTATGGCAACCGGATGGTTTTAGTAAACCTTCTGTTTGCTATGGTACTTCTTATTCTATATCTGTCTAGGTGCATTTTTTAGTGATGTCACTATGACATCAGCATGACATTATTTTTCATAAATTAAATTTGGCCCAAAAAAGCATTGTACTTTTTTGGACTTCTTATTCTTTATCTGTTAATAGTGTTTTTATGTGTGTGTTGCATTTTTTTGTGATGTCATTAAGACATCAGCATTTGTTAGTAAATATTCTGGTTGCAACTTTACTAACTTTACTACCCTGCAGTTGAAAGTAAACATTCGGGTTGCCATGGTAACCGTGCTGTTGAAAGTAAATATTCTGGTTGCTATGGCAACCTGGCAGTTGACCGTAAATAGAGATGTACTGTGGGTTCGAATAGAACCCAGTTTTGAATCGAATCCGAGAGTTTCGAAGTCCCAATGAAACTTTTGGGAACTCCCATATTTCACGAAACCCAAATTTTTCAAGTTTTCGATTTTTAGCGAAAATTCGATAATTATCGAATTTACGGGCCGTTCGCTAACCCTCGAATGTACCATTCATTTTTGCTAACCCTCGAATGTACCGTTCGCTAAGATAGGAAGGATCGTTCGTTCGTTGGATAATCTTCGAATGTACCGTTTGCTAACACTAGGAAGGATCGTTCATTCGTTCGATAATCCTTGAATGTACCGTTCGCTAACTCTAGTAATATAATAATCATATAATAACCTTGTTATATAATAACCATATGATAACCTAGTAATATAATACCCATTTATTAACCTGGTTATTATATGGTTATGATATGACTAGGTTATTATATGGTTATTATATGACTAGGTTATTATATAGTTATTATATGGTTATTAAATGACAAGGTTATTATATGGTTATTATAACCATATAATAACTATATAATAACCTAGTCATATAATAACCATATAATAACCTAGTCATATAATAACCATAAAATAACCTAGTAATATAATAACCATATAATAACCATATACTAACCTAGTCATATAATAACCCTATAATAACCAGTAATATATTAACTATTTAATAACCATAAAATAACCTAGTAATATAATAACAATATAATAACCTAGTCATATAATAACCTAGTAATATAATAGCCATATAATAACCATATAATAACCTAGTCATATAATAACCATATAATAAACTAGTAATATAATAACCTTATAATAACCTAGTCATATCATAACCATATAATAACCTAGTTTTATAATAACCATATAATAACCTAGTCATATAATAACCATATAATAACCTAGTCAAATAATAATATAATAACCACATAGTCCGAGCGAACTAACCATCGAATGAGCAGTTCGCTAACCCAGGAAGGATCGTTCGTTCGTTCGTTCGTTCGTTCGTTCGATAATGTACCGTTCGCTAACCCAGGAAGGGTCGTTCGTTCGTTTGATAATCCGTTTGCTAACACAGGAAGGATCAATCTTTTGTTCAATAATCCTCGAATGTACCGTTCGCGAACACAGAAAGGTTTGTTAGTTTGTTCGATAATACTCGAATGTATCGTCGAATGTAGCTTGCGCAAAACCCGACAATTGCCCGCCTGTCTTTAGGAAGTTTTTTAACAAGTTTTGGTGATAGTGACATGTTGCCCAGACCAATTGCCAGGTGCCACAGCCATTTACAGTACCGTAAGTTACCATTGTTAGTTTAGCTGTAAATCACTCAGACCTTTCGAACTATCACTCTCCTATAGATTTGAATGGGTCTGAATTCGAACTTTCCGAAAATTTTGAAAGTTCGAAAACGGAATGAAACGCAACAGTTTCGAACATCTCTAATAGTAAACATTCTAGTTGCCACAGTGGTGGACCCTATAGAAAGCTATAAGGTATGCCTTGGAACTTTTTTGTCATCTCATATCTGCCTTCGGATTTCTGACCATAGAGCCTATGGACCCTATTAGGTACGGTTGCCATGAAAACGGCACCGTGAGGTAGGTGGTGGGATGCATCAGTAAGTGTGTGCACCTTTGCTTGTGTACTGGTAAAAGGTATAGTTACTATGCAAACCAAAATATGTAATGTAAAGGAGTATCAGTAGGTATATACAGCAGCAGTTTACTACAAAGTAGTGTTGTATACAAATACTAATACACCTTTGCACGCTAAGGCAACCATATCTAAATCCTTAAAATGCCAGTTTTTCAGTTATAAATACAAAACAAATACCCTTTAAAACTATGCAAACACAGGTACACACACACTTACTGATGCATCCCACCACCTACCTCACGGTGCTGTTTCCATGGCAACTGTACCTATGGGGTCCATAGGCTCTGTGATCAGAAATCGGAAGGCAGAAATAAGATGATGTAAAAGCGCCCGGCATACCCTATAGCTTTCTATAGGGTCCACTGCCACGGCAGACCCTATACAAATTTATAGGGTATGCACCTTTGCTTGTGTACTGTACTTGGTACAACTTATATCTATTAATAGTGTTTTAATGTGTGTTTTTCCATTTTTTAGTGATGTCACTATGAAAGCAGTTGATAGTAAACGTTCCGGTTGCTATGGCAAACGGACAGCTGAAAGTAAACATTCTGGATGCCATACCATATATTAAAAAAATAATTTTTAGGGTGGACATGGCCTTTATTGTTGACACAGATCTCTATGCTGCTGTCAATCACAGGGCAGACTGGATACATATTACCGCAGGCAGATACATGGTTAATATTGATACAGATCTCTATGCTGCTGTCAATCACAGGGCAGACTGGATACATTTTTGAAACAAACAAATGCTGCTTCTCTCTCACAGATCAATTAACAATGTAACAATCTATGTAACAGTCTATGTAACAGTCCATGTAACAGTCCATATAACAGTCTATATAACAGTCTATGTAACAGTCTATGAAACAGTCTATGTAACAGTCTATATAACAATCTATATAACAGTCTATATAACAGTCTATATAACAATCTATATAACAATCTATATTACAGTCTATATTACAATCTATATAACAATCTATATAACAATCTATATAACAATCTATATTACAATCTATATTACAATCTATGTAACAGTCTATATAACATTCTATATAACAGTCTATATAACAATCTATATAACAATCTATGTAACAGTCTATATAACAGTCTATATAACAATCTATGTAACAATCTATATTGCAATCTATGTAACAGTCTATACAACAATCTATACAACAGTCTATATAACAGTGTATATAACAATCTATGTAATAATCTATATAACAGTCTATATAACAATCTATATAACAATCTATGTAACAATCTATGTAACAATTTATATTACAATCTATGTAACAATCTATGTAACAATCTATATAACAGTCTATATAACAGTCTATATAACAATCTATATAACAGTCTATATAACAATCTATATAACAATCTATGTAACAGTCTATATAACAATCTATATAACAATCTATGTAACAATCTATGTAACAATCTATATAACAGTCTATATAACAGTCTATATAACAATCTATATAACAGTCTATATAACAGTCTATGTAACAGTCTATGTAACAGTCTATATAACAATCTATATAACAGTCTATATAACAGTCTATGTAACAGTCTATGTAACAGTCTAAATAACAGTCTATATAACAGTCTATGTACCAGTCTATGGGCACCAGAAGTAGAACAGCAGACTGCACTGAGCAGGCAGAAAGGGTGTATTCCAGGCACCAGTAATCCCCCCTAAACCCACGAGGGGGAAGAGCTATAGCACACGTACATTTTGGAAAAGATAAAAGTGACAATCCAGCATCCTGCGCCTCTTCCTTATGTCTTCCAAAATGTATCTATTTAAAGAAAACTTACAGACCAATCTACCAATAGCTACTAATGCAGAACCAGTGATGGCTCATAGAGATGTGCAATTTTACACGCGACAAAAGATCAGATGATGAATGGCCATTATGGACAATAATCACAGGTGTTTTGCCCCTCAGTTGGGCATTGTTGGTGGATCAAAATTGATGGACTACCGAGCAGCCACACGCATGTGCCTGTCAACTGGAACGACTGTTTGGTGCCTGGTCTTTCATTACGCATTGGTGCTGCAGCCAATCACTGATGTGGGGCATGACGTCACAGCCAATAAATGACAGTTACGTACCAAGCCCATGTAAAAACTTGTAACAAGTTAACACAGATTTAAAAGGAGGGGGCAACAACCTGGGATGAAGACAGCAGATTGCATAGTGAATATCTCAGTCCAGTAAGACCATTGTTTATATGTAAGTGTAAATCCAATGTAAATGTCATTAGCATTGTCTGCTGATGATCATCATTATACATTTTATGCATGCCTTGCAGCGCTGAAGTCCTGAGTTCAATTCCACCCTTGGACACTCAAGGATTTTTTAAGTTCTCCCTGTGCTTGCGTGGGTTTCCTCCGGGCACTCCGGTTTCCCCCACAATCATAAAGACATACTGATAGGTTGTACGTCTCAAATAAATGTGCTTAGATTGTAAGCTCTTCAGAGCGGGGCCTGGTGTAAAGGTAAACATGTAATTGTAAAGCACTTTGGAAGATGTTGGCGCTATATAAATCCACAATAATAATAATAATATTTGCGCTACAATCTTGCGCACTATTGGGGTTATTCAATAAAAGTTCTTATCGTTTAAAGTGCTGCTAATTTTGCCCCAACCAATCAAATGTTATCTTTCAAATGTTAAATATGTTCTGATTGGTTGGGGCAAAATTAGCACCATTTTAAATGATTAGAACTTTTATTGTTTTATTTACACACTCACATTGTGTCATATTCCTATTGTTTGTCAGCGTATTGGGTAGAAAATAAACAAAAAAAAAACAAGCACAGCAGTCTTTTTATTTAAAATGTTGCCTTGTTTTCCCCAACATTGAGGAAAAGGCGAAAACTATTCAAGGTTTTTCCATAATAAGTGCTCACCTTATGAGATCTGGGATTGTTTTGGGGCATTTAAAGGGACAATAACCTTTTTTTTTTAAAACTACATTTCTTGACCTTACTAAAAACCATATCTATGTTTCTACACACTTTACAAACATTATTTATTTTAGAAATAAAAGGATACACTACGATGCAAGCAATAAGAAAGATAACTCGATTAATAAATAACTTTTCCACTTCGTATCAAAAAGGAAACAAATTAAAACATAGATCTTGTAACAAAAAGTAACTTAAATCTGCATTTATTTGATGGGGTTGCCCATTGGGACAACATGTTACATGATGATGATGTCACTGCAAATCAATCACTGACATCATCATACTGCTTTTATCTAAACAGATAGGCATCAATTGTAGTGTGCAATCTCCGAGCTCTGTCCATTGTTACCCCTAGACTGCAAATGGATTCAGTATGAATAGCAGTGACTTTTTTAGAACTAAGGAATACATTCATTTTGCTTCCTGTGGCTTTTTGTGAAAGGTGTTCTTTGGTGTTTCAACGTTGGGTTCTTTCATGACCTGAAAGGGTTTATTTGTCAGAGCTGCTTCCCTCATGCTGTGATACACAAACTCGTTCTCCTTAAACATCCTTAGCTCCATCTCCGTCTGATTGCGCATCACCTGTTACAAAATCAAAGAAAAAGATGGGATTTATATGCTTATGAAGGTTCTCATTCATCCAGGTCATGGTATATCTGTTGTATTCAATTAGATCAACTGGACTTGAAGTTTAGTTCTTGAAGACGTTTCGCTAGTCATCCGACTGGCTTTCTCAATTCAGAATGACTTGTACAAGAATCTGTGGCAATTATGTACCCTGGAAAATCCCAATTAGCATAACACAAAGTGTTAAGGGCGTGATTGGATAGTGGCTAAGAGGTGTTATAGGAATGCCCAAAATAAGGTGTCAAAATAGCATTATACATGGCAGATAGTTGGTGTCGAAACCCCCCCCCCCCCCCCCACACACACACACACACACACACCCACACCTCTATTCAGGCTTGGTTTCTTTATTTTCACATAAATAGCCTCCTTAAAACCTCTCTTGAACTAGTCATGTTCCTTTGTCAATATGTTAACATTACAATTCTTGTGTGTGTTACATGCATTCTTGTGTTTCGGTATTGGGTCTTTTGGATGCACCAATTGCTGCCTCAGTGTGTTATTTGGTTTAAAGCAGACAGGGATATGGTGAAAATTCTTCTTAATTTCTCGGAGACCCCTGCTACATATGGGAGGACCATGTTCTTTCTCCTCTCTTGCTTTTCCCCTTCACTGTTGGTATTCGTGTTCTTTTCTTTCCTTCTACTTCTGACAAAGGCCCAGTCTGGATATCCACAAGTTTTAAGGGCTCCTCTGAGATGTTTCATTTCTTTAGCCTTCATCTCTGTGCTAGTGGGGACGTTCCATGCTTTGTGTTGCAGAACAACTGTCTGCCATGTACATTGCTGTTTTGACACCTTACTCTGGGCGTTCCTATAACACCTCTTAGCCACTATCTAATCACGCCCTTAACACCTGGCTGTGATATGCTAATTGGGATTTTCCAGGGTACATAATTGCCCCAGATTCTTGTACAAGTCATTCTGAATTGAGAAAGCCAGTCGGATGACTAGCGAAACGTCTTCAAGAACTACATTTCAAGTCCAGTTGATCTAATTGAATACAACAGATATGGGATTTATAGGTTGATGGGTGTGTGTTTGGAAGATGCTGAGACCTTCTTTATAGGTGTCAATAGAAATTATTATCTAGCAGTCTACTTAGAGGCAATGTTCTATAGATATATATAATCAATCCATCTGTAAATATCCATACCCAAGCTTACCAAGAAACTGCGTAAGGAGTTAATTGGTCTTTTAAAGGTTAGTCTTCCAAGCAATAACAGAACATAGTAAATCACAGATACAGAAATTCACTGTTTCTCTTACTGTGGCCCATTTAGCATTTTATTCTAGTTTAATGTTTGGTGGCTAATATATTTTTATATATTCCCATGTAAATAGATTTTGACTGGCCAATGGTACATAAAATGGACCCTATCTACACTACAGACTACCTAACAATAAACCAATCAGAAGTCATGCCAATATTTTTGTCAGTTCAACAGAAATATTGCAGTGGACGGTTGATTGTGCCAAAATATAATGTAATAGAAAGATAGGAATATTTTTAAAATTTAAAGAGGAACAAAGTAGAAAAGTTAACTTTTGGGGAAGACAGTTGCAGTAAGCTTTCTTAAATTTTTTAAAGGGTATTTTGCTGTAGTGTAGGGTACCCCAGCCAACCCCCATCTACCATGTTAGCATGTTAAAAAAAAAACTACAGAATAGACTTACCGTTGTTTGCTCCCTTGGCTCTCTGATTCCCAGAAGTGCCAAATCAGGGCCGGACCAGTTTCTTAACAAAATAACAAGGCGGTTGGGGGTGGACTGGGGGTCCCTACATTACAGCTAATCCCCACTACACTACAGAAAATATCAGAGGAGAGGGATACAGAGAGAGGGAGGGCTCCCCTGTGCATGCCAGAGTCCTCCAGTAGGACAAGTAAAAATCTGACACCGGATGACACACAGACAGCAACTACTCTTCACTTTTTGGAACTTTGAAAATGCGGAGAACCATAAGGAGCCGAGGTGTACGGTAAGGATTTTTAAACACTACTCAGTGCGGCCAGAAGTGTTTTTTTTTTTTAAGTTTTGGGGGTGGACGTTCCCTTTAAATAAATGGGGGGGTCTATAAATAAATGTATAAGTTCAGACATACTTACCTCTAAATCTTTAGCAATAGGGTGTGAAGGCCCATGGGTAACTAGAAGGATTGCATAGGCTTTGCAGATCATTCCATGACCAATTTCAATGAATCCAGCATGCCAGTGAGTCACTCCAGCCCTCATGACGGCCATTCCAAGTTGGGCATTACTGGGATGATAGATTTTCCTATGGGAAATGTGAAAAATGTTTTAATGGTGATGGCGAACTCTTACAAAGATCTCTACTGAAAAAAACAGAGCCAATTGTATGAGAAATAGCAACTCAATAGGAAGAAGCAAGCTGGGACCAGGTGATATCATTAGAAAATACTCATCTAATGGTGAATTGTAAGAAGAACTTCATTAGGAGGTTGGGGCAAGAACATAAAATGTCTAATGTGCCATCAACTTTACACTTACAAGTATCCATCCACCATTTTCCTGGCATTTTCCGCAGCCTCCTGAAACATCTGGAGATAGGACAGGACTTCTGAAGCTATGCTTAAGACCCGTAACATGTAGATGTTGGTATCGGCAAAAACAGGTTCTTGTCTCATCAAGCAATCACGGCAAAGCTTCACCACCTGTGTAGGTGATGGAAATGAAATGGTGAAATTACACAGTTAAGTAAGAGCACTTTGCATACAAACAATCTTGGAAAACTGGTCCCAAAATTTTCTATTTTTTTGTTGTTGCCCATATCATCTAGAATTATAAAAAAAGGTAAGGGCTGCAATCCCTAATACCCAGCATGCAGTGGAGATGGTAAACACCCCCTAAAAAAACTTTGACACAGAAATTTTGTCATAAAAACTTACCGTATATACTCGAGTATAAGCCGAGGTTTTTAGGTTTAAAAATCAACCTAAAAACCTTGCCTCGGCTTATACTCGAGTCAAGAGAAAACTTACCTTAATTCCAGATGCAGCCGCGAGTCAGGAAGGAAAGCCGGCAGTTCCCAGTAGTTCTTCGCGGGTGCGCGGTGATGTCATCGCGCACGCTGGCGGGTGACATCATCGCGCAGCCGCGAAGCAGTACTGGGAACTGCCGGCTCTGCACAGAGCGAGCGGCAGTTGGCGGAGAGATGAAGACTGAAGACTGGACAGATGAAGACTGAAGACTGGCTAGGTACGGTAAGTGAACTGGGGGGCTCTAGGGTGGGGGACAGTATGCCATACAGTAACACCCAATACCTTTCTACTATAGGTGCAACTCCCAGCAACGAAAGCATGCTGGGAGTTGTAGTTTCCAAACATCTACAGTGGAAAGGTATTTGGGTTACTGTATGGGATTACTGTACATTTAAAGGGCAACTATCTACGCTTGGCTTATACTCGAGTCAATCATGGGTTACTGATTTTGGAGGCAAAAATGGGTACCTCGGCTTATACTCGAGTCGGCTTATACTCGAGTATATAGGGTATTGACAGAATTGCACTATTTCAGCAAATTGAAATTTTGGTTTTATTAAGAAATTTTGTGTCGAACAACCAGATAATATCTCAGACATTGGAATTTAGCTTAAATACAACATCCTAATATATTTATTCAATTATCTGGTCTGTTTAATAGAATTTGGTGAAGTTGTAGGAATTTCTAGGCATCACAAAAGATACTCACACAACCGGTGCACTGTACCGGTGCTTGCACTACTTTTATAACTACTATTTAATGCCAGCTAATAGTTATAGTGATAAATTCCACTTTCAAAACAACCTGGTTTCAGTTCGGAACTGCAAGTATCAATTTTTAAAATCTGAACTCTTCAATGAAAAATCGAAAGGGCGAAAATCAGAACATCAAAAATTCCATTAGAAACTTTTGAAAATTCGAAAATGCTATTGAAAATACAAAAAATTCCAATTCAATAGAATTTACGAATTGTCGGAACTTCAATAGGTAGTGGAATCGCTATCAGAATGAAATTAGCCATTGTTGAACAATATTTTAAAATACAATCAACTAAAAGGGGAAATGCATCATATGAATGATCTATTCTCAAGATGTGATGTCTTCCAGTGTCATAGAACACATATTGGGTGTATAAGTAATCTACCAGAACCTACACAACTCTCTGCTGTCTCAGGTTCATCCAATGTCTATTCAAAACATCAAAGTGTAACCAATCAGTTGTGGAGAACCCTTTGGACATTATCAATCAACCCTTGGTGTCCAAAGGGTTCTCTGCTACTGATAGGTTACATATTGAATGTTTGCCTCTATTATACTGTAAACTAAATGACTGTGGCAAACCCACCTGATGGTATGCTCCTTCAGAACGAGCTTTATCAATTTTCTCCATTGTTTCTTTTGAAAATTGTATTAACTCTTTAACAACACTGTCTTCTGGCTGCAAGAAGGAAATGAAAATGTCATTTTTATAAGAAGGGAGCCTTTTTCCTAAGAGCATGTAATTCAAGATCAAAAAGTGAAATCAGCTCATTTTTTGGAAATCTCTTTAGAATTGCCAAATATTTAGGGCATCTGTGTGTTTTACCAACCACCAATGTACGATTTTTTGTTGATCTGTCCCCTATTCATTTAGACATCCAATCTAAAACATCTTACAGCAGTTTTATTATAACTGGAATGGTGACAGTTGGTATGTGTGAGTTGCATGGTGGGAAATTCCCTCTCCCAGTTCTGGCTTATAGCGATTGCTGAGGTGGAAGGGGTAGTCAATTAAGAGTGGGAATACTGAGCTTCAGAAAATTACTAGATTGAAGGCATGCAGCTACACACACCTCAGAATAAGTGCTACTTATTTTATTATTGATTAAGATCATGCAAAATCTTTTTTAAAGTATAAGTAGAATTTTAAAATAACAATAAAAAGCTGGTATAGTCCCAACTTTTAGATTCAATACAAATGCGATTTACCAGTATATAAGTTTTCATTTGAGGGCTGGACTTCAAAATGAAAGCAATATAAACAAAGAGTTAGAATAAACTGAATATGTGGTCTTACCAACCAAAAGTAATCAATTGTAAAATGAATTAACCTTCATCAGGCAGGTTAGAAATGTTCATATACTGTCCTACCTATTGTGTGACAGGTTTTTGAGACATTTATGAATCAATGCATGGCTAGCTTAATTGTACATTTATTGTATTAAAAAGTATAACATTTATTGAAAAACATTTCAATTTAAACAGATGCTTGAGGTTCTGAACAGTTTAAGGAAACCACCACCCCACCCCACCCCACATGAGATTGGCGCCCAGGCCCCTCCCCCCTCCACGATAAGCTGTTTTTAGACAGCTGATCTTGCTATGAAGGAAACATATACGTGCAATCAGCAGTGTTAAAGACCGGAGCTGTTAAAAGTTTGGGTCCGGTCTTTTAAACAGCTGATCGCACATGTTTCCTTCATACGCGCAATCAGCTTTTTAAAAACAGCTGGTCATGGAGGTTATAGGCTTGTGACGGGCCCTGCTACCGTCCGGGCCCAACACGGTCACAGGGGTGGTGGGGACGGTAGTTACGCCACTGATCCCTAGTCCAAACAAAAGTCCCACCATTGTGACTGCTCATGAACATTAGAAAGTGTTGGAAGTATTGGTGAATTATTTAACCTAAATTGCATACTAGAGGCAGGTACATGTGGAGGACCCAATATTCCTGCCAACACACCTACTGATTGGTAGTCTGCCAGCTGGGAGTTAAAAAGGTTCTGACAATATTTTGGCCTTTGAAGACCACATAGGCCCAATTACTTAACCTACTGTAAATGGTTTTACCAAAAAATCAGTCTAGAGCAAGTGGTTGCATCATGTACCTAATCGACCAAAATATCACCCGCAGCAGTGAATTTGGCCAAAATACACAGCCAGACATAAAGCACTGACAAGCAAGTTCTATCACCATTGCAGCTAAAATATGCAATACCAGCCACTTGAATGCAAAGGATAAGAGGCTGAAACATCCTATTAAGTGGATAATAATGTTTTCCACTTGTTTTTCAATCATCCAAAAGAAAATTCATACCTCCTGTCAAGCTAATCTCTCCTTACCCAATGTTCCATACTGTTTCACACATAGTTATTTTCTACACTTAACTTTATCAACTAAGATCAGGTGACTGTCAATCAAAATATGAATAGAATGTTCTAAGTGTACCTTGTTTTCTTCTTCTTTCACAGCCAACAGCAAATCATCTTTAATCCCTTTGGTGCAGTGTTCACATGTGCAATCAAAGTAATATTGCTTTTTTAACAGTTTTCTTCTGTCCTCGCTTAGATTGAGGAAATCTACATAGGAGACGGTGAGTTCATCCCCTTTGTTGATCTTTCCGAGAGATCGTAGCTCGATCCTGTTTTTAAATAATTAGGGAAATCTGGTTAACATCACAAATATAGAAAACCCACAAACAATAACAGGGAGAATATTCTAATATTCTATGGAAGGGTTATTATGTGCATGTTAGTTCAGAATTGGATAGACATGCTCTGTAAGTTTGATTGGTCCCTCAATTTAGCAATTCTTCATGTCAATCATTTGATTTAAGATATTTTTTTTATCCAATCAAAACTCATAAATGCCATTCCTTTTATTTTGGTAAGAGACCATTGAGGGAATTAAGTAATTTTTTGCAATGTAACTTACCTGAGCAAGATCCTGCAATGTACTTAACACGAGATTTAGTACATCCCAGGATCACGTACAGGTAAGCAGTGATTAGACCAGATGCTTTACACATTAGGTTTCATGGTACTAAAAAGTGTATCGCATCGGGTGGAAATATTTTTGGACTTCATGCAGGCCCCACAAAGTGAGTGTTGCATCTCCCTGCTTGATCCACAGAAGAACCAATCCCTCAATTAAAGGCTATGTCCACCCCTAAAATAAATTTTTAATATTCTGCTCCCCCATGTCCCCCAGCCCCAACCGCATATTTTTTTTTTCAGAAAGCCCCCCAAACTCTTACTTACCTCCCCTCGATCCTCCGCCGCACTGCCGGCCCTCTGCTTGCGAGAATGCAAGCAGAGGGGCGGGACCGTAGTCGCGTCTGTGATTGGCTGAGCGGCAGCCAATCACGGACGCGCTGCCGGTCATTCAGTGCAGCGGAGGAAAGCGAGAGTAGTAAGAGTTTGGGGAGCTTTTTAAAAAAAAACCATGCGGTTGGGGCTGGGGAACATGGGGGAGCAGAATATTAGGGGGATTTGTGCTAGGGGGAGGGATAGTAGAATGGGAGGGAGAGGGAGGGAGAGGGAGGGGAGGGAGGGGGGAGGGGAGGGGGGGAGAAGGCGGCAGCACGCATGCGGAAATCTCCAGGAGGCCAGGTAGCAGGCAGTGTCCTATATGGACCTGCTAGCCTCCTGGTGGGCATTTTTTTTGGAACTTGGGGGGGGACTACAGGAGAACCAGATGGAGTTGGGATGTTAAGGTGATTAAACACACTACATGGGTGGGCCAGTAGTTGGGGGGATTATAGTTTTGGGGGTGGACATGCCCTTTAAAGGGCATGTCCACCCTTTAAAAAAAATGGGTGACATGTCAGTTACCTGTCTGCAATCCCAACTGCTATTTTATATCAGCTTATTACACGCATTTGTAAGCAGATATTTAATAAGTTCTATTCCTTTCTGGCAAAATCTTGAATATGTGCAGAGGAGACAGCAGGGGAAACAGCAGTCAATCATTGGCTGTGATGTCAGCACTCACAGCCTTGATTGACTGCTAGGAAAGAGCAGCCATCTTACTCTGCCAGAATGGGACAATATCTGGTTGGGGTTGGGTGCAGGTAACGGACATGTGACCAGTTTTTTGTTTTAAGGTTTGGACATGCCCTTTAAACAATTGTGATTTCTGTTGTGACAATGAACCCTAAGTTGAAAACTAATGTCAGCAAAGACATTTATTGCTTTTCTGAGATTGTTGAATTTGTTTAATAAACCATCAATAGCTTTATTACTCTGAGAACACTAATATTTTATGTACCAAGTCCTTTTTCTTGAGATCTTAAAACATGGCACTTCTTACACTTTTAAAACCGCGGTGTACGGAAACGAGACTTCTAATAATATCCGGTAGTATGACAGATACTCAGGTAGTCAGTCATCTGCCATAATGCGTGATGTTCCTCCACATCTGTCATTTCTAAAGAGAATCACAATGACCTTACGGTACATTTAACACCAGAAAGGGTGAGGCCACACTGCAACGCACAGGAACCGCGCACAAAATCGCGAGCATTATCGCACGCGATTGTGTGCGCGATTCTTGTGCGTTTCGTGCTCGCGTTTTGCGCATGCGTTTTCGCCTTTTCGGGTTATGGACACGCATGCGTTAACGCACCAAAAATGGTGAACGCATGCGTTACCAAAACGCGAACGGACGCGCAATCGCATGCGCATCGGAAATCGCGGGAATTTTCGCGTTCCCGCGATTTCCATTTTAGCGAAAATCGCAGGCGCAAACGCGAGCGCGAAATGCGTGCGCAAACGCGCAAAAAACGCGCTAGTGTGGCCTAGCCCTAAGTGTTAATTAAATGAGATCTGCAATGGCTTTTTGAACTGAGCATCATTCAGAAATGGCAGAGCAATCGTTTTAACAAACACTAGAGTTCTAATGCAACAGCATTCTATACCTCAGCTGATATGAGATAGAAAGAAATAATAGTTTAAGAGGAGGTAGATAAATGAGAAAAAATTTGAATTCTACAGCTTCTTTTGCTGTTACATATCATTCAATTTGAAGCATTAAAGCAAGTGTGTCCTTGCTAGATGTTTCCAATTTAGTGACTGACTGATTACATTCAGTGTACAATGCTACAAGGTAAATGTTATAAGTAAGTGTTTAAAAGTTAAAGCAATGCAGCAGCCCTCTGATTATTTTTTTGTGAAATAATATTATTTTATGACGCTGAGGATTACTGTAAGGTTATCTATTGGCTATTTGGCTTCATTGTATTTTCTACATCTGAGATTCAGAAAGGGTTTACATTGTGGGATATAAAAAGGCAAAGATGTGAATAAGCCACAACAATGGTGTTACAGAAATAAAGTCTGGCTATTGGAGGTCTGTATAAGAGATACATTTAGTGGCTTATTAAGAGATTTCTGTGCTATTAATCTGCAGCCAATCAGATGTAATCTAACTACTGTGGAACAGTAAGCTAACATTTGACTGGCTGTTGCAAATTATTAGCGCAGAAAAGCTTTGCACCTTTTCTTACATAAAACTGATAATGTGCAAAAAGGCTGATTATTAATTTACCTTTAGCTTGCAGCAACAGCAGGACAAATCAAACTTAATGACTATTTGCTTCACGTTAGCTACTTACCACAATCAGCTAAATGCGGAATATCTAGCTACTAAATGTTAGTTGGTAATAATAAATTATTGAACAACCCAATGTCTTAAGTCAGTCTATCCACAATATTACTGGAAAATGTTGAAGTGTCTTTTTTAAAACGGCACCATTAAAAAATTTTAAGTTCCTATTTAAAGACTAATTGATAAATACAAATATATTGTCCAAAAATATTGTGTTAAACAAGAACCATGCATCCATTCAAATACTTTAAATCAATCAAATCCTTCCATGATGCCGACAGAATTATGGAACCAGAGAGAGAGGAATGCTGTAGAACAATGTCATGTTTACGTCTTCACCCAACAGTTTAAGAACAGTTCGCACCTATATAACTCAAGCAATGAAGGCTAAGTACATGTAAATAAAAGATTGTTAGACTGATCTGTAGATGGATGATTGAAATCCCTCATACACAAATAGACTGAAGCCTAGTACACACATTGGATAATTTTCGTACGATGCAGCCGACGAACGTTTAACAACTTTATTGTTAAACCTCATAATTTAAACAACATCTGTACACACAGCAACAATAGTCACCACGATAGTCGTTCACCACGATGTAGTGGTTCATGCGTAACTTAATGTTCGTATCTTCGCGCAATTATGAAAGCAGAGCAATTTGCCTTGTATATATTTTTTCGTAAAGCATTAACGATAATCTGCCGACCATGTACAAATATACGATAATCAGCAGAACAAATCCGCCAGGCTGATCGTCGGAAAAAGCCAACAATAGTCGCCGGTCGTTGGTCTTTGGCGATCATTGATGCCAAATTTTTTCGTACGAATATAGTGCGATTGCTCGTTCGTCAGCTGCATCGTACGACAATTATCCAACGTGTGTAGGAGGCTTTAAGATGGCCCTACACTATTACAATCGTAATTATGATCTTAAACCGACCAATACTTTGATAGACAGATGTACAATGATAATTGTCTGTAGATGTACCATAAATATTGTTCAACAGTCAATTCATTTGGTGATTAATGTCGAATGTCGTCTATTGTGAGGTTAGATTACATGTAATACATCAGAAAATACTAAATCATTTTAACAATCGACTTAAAAAACGTCTTTCCCGATCGTAATTACGATTGATATTCCTATCTAATGTCGCATAATAAGATCAGGAAAATGTAAAAATTTTTGGCCAATCAATGGAAATGTCTGATTGTATGTTGGATTGTACCTAAAATCGGCCTAATGTATGGTCACCTTAAGTCACCTTCGGCAATCAGCTCAGCTCCTCCTCTCTTCTCTGTGAGTGACAGATTGCGATGTAGACGATGGGAAGACACGCCCTGCAAGGAGGTGTGTCTTCTCATTGGAAGCACTGTGGATTGGCACTGACAGTGGAAGAGAGGAGAGACGAAGCAGAGTGCCGAAGGAAACTTTGAGTAAGTATTGCAGGAGTAAGCGAAAGTACCCAGGGTACTGTACTATGCAGCTATGGATTGGGGAGAAGGTGAGTATAATTGTCCTAAACAAAAGCCATTCCATTGTACCTTTAAAATTAACCCTCGATCACCTCTCTAGGTAAAACTAGGTAAAAGTTATTATATTGCTGGAAAGGTTTGGGGATATAAATTTCTGCTTTCAGCCATTTGACTAACAAAGTCCTTCCCTGTGCTTGGAATTCATCCCTCTGAATACTGGGCCAGTCCTCCACTGTGCTTGGAATTCATCCCTCCGATTACTGGACCAGTTCTCCCCTGTGCTTGAAATTCATCCCTCTGCCTACTGGCCCAGTTCTTCCTTTGCTTGGAGTTCATCTCTCTGCCTACTGGCCCAGTTCTCCCTTTGCTTGGAGTTCATCTCTCTGCCTACTGGCCCAGTTCTCCCTTTGCTTGGAGTTCATCTCTCTGCCTACTGGCCCAGTTCTCCCCTGTGCTTGGAATTCATCCCTCTACCTACTGGCCCAGTTCTCCCTTTGCTTTGAGTTCATCTCTCTGCCTACTGGCCCAGTTCTCCCCTTGCTTTGAGTTCATCTCTCTGCCTACTGGCCCAGTTCTACCTTGTGATTGGTTCTAAAGGACTCTTAACAACACAATATTTTGCTTTAGACCTCCTCCTTAGTTCATCTAAAAGCCATTCATTACCCCTAATCAATTTTCTGTTTCTATCCCTGAAAATGTATTAAGAAAAATGTATTAATTCTTTACTGTTGTAAAATTATAAATTCATCAGCTGATTTTCCGCTCGCCTAAAAATAATCAGGGAGATTCAATAAAAGTTCTTATCCTTAAAAATGGTGCTAACTTTGCCATAACCAATCAGATCTTATTTAACATTTGAAAGCTAACATCTGATTGGTTGGGGCAAAATCAGCACGATTTTTTAAGATAAGAACTTTTATTGAATAACCCTAAATATATATAGACCTACATAGCACCAATATATAGATCTACATAGCACATACCGGTATATACATATATACACACACACCTTCATTGCCCCAATATATATATAGAATTACATAGTTACAATATATATAGACCTAATCAGCCCCAATATATATACAACTACACAGCTCCAACACACCAACAGATGTCTATATAAAAAGGATTTATCATCCACTCTGCAGCCTGCTATTAGCTCTAAAGTCTTTTGATAAAGATACCCTGTGGAGTCCTGTAAACCTGTTATTACATTATTCCACTTATTCCACTTTCTAGGATAATGACTATAATTCAGTGGAGTGCTTCTCTGGATTACATTAAAATGCCTTTCTATCTACATACATGCTGGGTATATATAAATATATACAAAATAAAACAGAAAAAAGAAAAGAGAAGCTAATTGGCATTTTCCTCCTAAGAGAATTGTAACTATTTAGATGTACTCAACAGGGTTGTTCTGTGTACAATGTAAGATGCGTTCTATTGTTAACATTTATAAGTTAAATTCTAAAAGGACATCCATTACATAAATAGCGACAGATATTCTGTCCATCCTGTATTTGACATGAGTGTTATGCTATTTCTTTGATTGTGTTCCTAGCTTGTATCCTTAAACACATATTAGTAAGCCTTATC
This sequence comes from Hymenochirus boettgeri, assembly GCA_019447015.1. NCBI lineage: Eukaryota > Metazoa > Chordata > Amphibia > Anura > Pipidae > Hymenochirus > Hymenochirus boettgeri. Next base: position 35,661,196 of record CM033469.1, read on the forward strand.
GTCATTCCCCACTCTTCTTAACACAAGGAGAACCCAACTACCTAATGGGCCAGGTCCTTCCTTGCCGCCTTGGTGAAGTACACTGAGCATGCCTAAACCGATGGGTTGGGACAGAGGAGGGGTTATACTGTACTTAATACCAGTGTATTTAATTATGATAAACTAAAAAGGCAAGTGACATCAATTTAATCATCAGATTATCAAGCTAAAACTCCTTTATAATATTTTTTTGTACATAGGCAAACACAATATAATTATTTTGGGTACTGAATGGTTTTACTTGTTTGTAAAACATAATTTAAACAAAAAAAATACATACTGCTATATATACTTTATATTTCTGGCATCATTAAGGTGAATCACAGATACATTCAAATAACCATTTTAGTCTGTTAACGTTATCAGTGTTAAAATGAATCATTAGTATTTCAGTAGCATTTTACAAAATGAAAACTACTTTCAGGTTTCCAAACACTGTTTATCTGGTACGTGACAAGGCATCCATGCTTTCAAATGAAGAACAAATGACGTCAGAGTGCGCCCATTGACATACATTAGGTGCAGAATGTAGGAGAGGGGGGCATGAGATTAGAATGAGATGGCAAGGTTTCATAGAAGAATATTAATGTTTATCTGGTGCAATATAGCATCTGGATCAGGGTATAGGGGAAACTCATCAGACACTAAGCACCAGTTGGGTTATGGATTCCAGATAGGAGTGAGGGTAAGAGAGGCTACACAGTGCACAAATACTTCAGACACCAACCCACCTCATCTGTGTGTGAAACATTGATCTAACAGCCTCATGACTGAAAAACAAAACAAGAGACTGCAATGCACAGCTGAACAGCAGGGGGCAGTGGAATGTAGAAAAGGGTAACTTAAGGCAAAGGCATCCTACTTTTGCCTTCTAGATGTTGGAAGGTGGAAATTGTAGTTACACACATCAGAAAGGCAGATGGTACACATTTGTAAGGCATTGTAGGTTTTAGATCATAACTATTTTGATATTAAAGTGATGTTGTTATCAGATTTGAAATGGTTTCCTATAACTATTAACCATTGTTCCTTAACCTTGGAGATTGTATTTGGCATTTTTTTCTGCTTCATTTCTATTAATAAACAGCAGTGCAGACTTACTTTATGTTTTTTTAGACACAGGATCAGAAAAAGATAAAACTTTATCTTAGAATCTTCAAGATGACAAATGGAAATAAAATCTTTAAAAATACATAAATGTATGAAAAGTAAAAATGTAATAGGCAGTTTATGACACTGGGATGTTTAATGGGGAACTAAAGCGGTGCCCAACTCTACATCTTTATCCCAGGGGGTACAGCTAGTAGATTGGATACTTACCTTATAGGTGCCCACGCCATTCCTCTCTCGACCTGCCCCCGTCCTGCAGCCACCGATTCATCCAATGCACTTCCATTGGTTGAAATGCCAGCTTGTGAAATGGGTGGGGCCAGACCTAGATGGAAAGTTTTCAACCTACCTGCTGTACCCTCAGAGGTGAGGACCTAGCATTTTGGGGGTTGTTTGTTTGCTTTTGTTCTCCTACTAAATATAGATTTTAAAATGGGTAATAATGAGAATATTCCTTTAATAATGTTACCAAGATATAATATACAGTACGTATAGGGTAAGGTGTATTGACACCTTACTCTGGGCGTTCCTATAACACCTCTTAGCCACTATCCAATCACACCCTTAACACCTGGCTGTGATATGCTAATTGGGATTTTCCAGGGTACATAATTGCCACAGATTCTTGTACAAGTCATTCTGAATTGAGAGATCCAGTTGGATGACTAGCGAAACGTCTTCAAGAACTAAACTTCAAGTCCAGTTGATCTAATTGAATACAACAGATATACAGTACAAAATGTAAACTATTAAATATAATAATTATTATGAATGGAAGAAAAATTAATGTAATTTACCTTAAAAAATGATCTATACAACTGCGGTGCTGAGTATAACAAACTAACTCAGAAATATCCCCCCTGCAACCCAACTGGTTTACTTTTTCATTTCATGTGAAGCATCTATTAAGGGGCAAATCCACTCCCCAATCTAAAATGTAGACATATCCCAATCATCCCAAGACATAAATACTTACCAGCATATGTGAGCTCCAGGGGCATAACTACTACATAGCAGTCCGGGGTGTAATTACCACTAAAGCATCCCCTGTAGTGAGGCCAACAATCCCAAGACTGACAGTGAACTTTCGTCAGCCTCAGGAGCGCTCGGAAAAGCCCATTGGTTACACACTAAAGATCTTTGAGAGATCACCTTACACACAGTCCCAGGTATTCTCCCTATATAAAGAATGTTTGGGACTGACACATTCTTTTTAGCTGCGGCCGACTCTCTATATTTAGTACAGAGGGGCCAACCACTGTTGAAGACTAGTTTTGACCAGTTTGGATTGATCCCGAGGTCGATGGTGAACATTCGCTGCCCTCGGGAATGCTGGGAGCTGTGGCACACACGTTAACAATAATGGGGCGATTCTGTTGGATCCGATGGAATTGCCCCTTTATTGTTAAAGTGTGGGCCCAGCTTTAAGCTTTCTAAAAGTCCAAATTTTAAGAGCTGCTTAGCATTAAATTTGCAGGTCTGTCCCCCACAGCGATGAAGAAGTGCCCATGCCCACCACCCGTCACTCAGTTCAGATCTCCATGGGCTGCCTTACGAAGGTAGGTAAGGATGCAGAACTTCTTCCTTATCTTTTCCAAAAGATTTTGGGTTAAGAAGGATAAAAATCTTAACCTTCGGGGAAATGAAGGCAGCGATCCATATATAAGGAGTGTCTGCAGTTTGATACATGTGACTTGGCTGTATCAATTCGATTTCATGGCCCCTCGAGTAGGGAATAGGGCTTTAGATATGCAAAATGAAAGTTGCTCTTAGGAGAGAAGCATTTGTGATTTATCAGGAGCTAAATATCTCACTGATCCCATCAGCCTGTAACCAGGATCATCTGTCCTGTGCGCTGTGAGCTGGGATGTGCCGACACTGCTGAGTGCTTATTAATGAATATAATGCCTCATAAATGTCAGGGGATGAGATCTGGAAGGACATGATTTGTAAAGTGACTGCAAGAACAAACTCACTAATAGACACAGGCAGATATTCAGGCATCCCATCTCTCCATGAAGTTCAGGGAGTCTCCCTGATTTTAATGTCCGCTCCCGGACCCCCTGAAATAATATACAATCTCCCTGAAATGTGTTGTATTGAATTAGAGTGAGGGAGCACAATGATGTCAGAGTCTTTTAGCAGTTAACAAGTGACAAAAACACTTAATAGTGACATGACTTGTTGTATGTATGTGTGTCAGACTGTTTTCATGAGTGTCTGTTGAGATGCATTTATATGCAAAAGTGTCTGACTGTATACATGTGTGTGTCTGTATGCATGAATTATGTGTTCATCTTGGGGTGGGGCTTTAGGGGGTGGGTATCCTCCCTGAAATGTGTGGGTGCCCTCCCTGAAATGAGTTTTGGCAGGGTGGGATGTCTGAGATATTTATATATCACAGCTCTCATCATACTAAATGTCTAACACTCTTCATACTGGTCATGGGATATATTAAGGGACAACTAAACATTGCTCATGAATAACATTGGCTATGCCCTCAGTAGCAGAAAGACACTGGTGTTTGAATAAAGTGATTATAGTAATACCTTCCTTAAAAGGAAATTACAGGCTAACACAGCCTATAGAAAATTACAGGCTACCACGGTCTCGAGAAAATTACAGGCTAACATGGCCTATAGAAAATTACAGGCTAACACGGCCTATAGAAAATTACAGGCTAACACAGCCTATAGAAAATTACAGGATAACACGGCCTATAGAAAATTACAGGATAACACGGCCTATAGAAAATTACAGGATAACACGGCCTATAGAAAATACAGGATAACACACGCCTATAAAAATTACAGGATAACACAGCCTATAGAAAATTACAGGATAACACGGCCTACAGAAAATTACAGGATAACACGGCCTACAGAAAATTACAGGATAACACGGCCTATAGAAAATTACAGGCTAACACAGCCTATAGAAAATTACAGGCTAACACGGCCTATAGAAAATTACAGGCTAACACGGCCTATAGAAAATTACAGGCTAACACAGCCTATAGAAAATTACAGGATAACACGGCCTATAGAAAATTACAGGCTAACACGGCCTATAGAAAATTACAGGCTAACACGGCCTATAGAAAATTACAGGCTACACAGCCATAGAAAATTACAGATCACAAGCCCCTATAGAAAATTACAGATAACACAGCCTATAGAAAATTACAGGCTAACAACGGCCTATAGAAAATTACAGGCTAAAACGCGGCCTTAGAAAATTACAGGCTACACAGCCTATAGAAATTACAGGATAACACGGCCTATAGAAAATTACAGGATAACACGGCCTATAGAAAATTACAGGATAACACGGCCTATAGAAAATTACAGGATAACACGGCCTATAGAAAACTGCAGGCTAACACAGTATATAGGAAACTACAAGCTAACACAGTCTATCATCTTTTTAAAAATGAAAAGTACCTGGGGCAGGGAGGTTGGTTATTCCCACCTCCCAATATTATTTTGTAGCTACTGCAAATACAGTTTTCATCTGCCAGGCTAGGGTCCTGGACTTTCCTGTATTAAATATAGTGCTGAAGCACAGAGGAAGCAATTTCCTCACTAAAACGATATTGGCCTCAGATATGGGCAGAGGCTAGCATGGTGGCTCAGTGGTTAGTACTGATGCCTTGCAGCGCTGAGGTCCTGAGTTCAATTCCACCCTTGGACACATCTGGAAGGAGTGTGTATGTTCTCCCCGTGCTTGTGTGGGTTTCCTCCGGGCACTCCCATTTCCCCCACAATCATAAAGACATACTGACAGGTTGCATGTGTACAGAAAGTGATTAGATTGTAAGCTCTTTGGGGCAGGGCCTGATGTGAATTTAGTAAATAATTGTAAAGTGCTGCAGAATATGTAGTTCTATATAAGAAATAAAATACATACATTTTAATTTTTTTAGGTTTTTTCTTTTAGAAACTACGCACTATTGTTCTCCTTTAATCTATTTGAGCGATAAATGCCCTATACAGTAAATTCACCATAGAAAATAAAGGCCACATACTTGCCGTTGTTGAAAATGACGGTGCAGTTTGGCCAACAGTCATGGTTGACCAAGCAGAGGTTTGGGAAAATGCCAACACCCACTGCCTGGAGACCCCTTTGGTCACTCAGCGTAAAACCATTGCAGCTTATCTGTAAGGAATAACAGTCAAGACGAAAATTTAAAGGCAAAATAAGGAATCTAGTAAATGATTAATTATGGTAACGCTGGGTACACACAGTACCAGACAGAATCTGTAGGATTCATACAGATTGTAGGACCATTGGCCGTTATGTAAGGAAGATAAAATAGTGACTATCAGGCCATTTGATCTCGACCGACTCACTATACTACAGTACAGCCAACTGCGACCAAGGGAAATTTTCAGGCTGTAACAACCATTTCTGGTGCACCAAAATCACTGGCGGTGCTATCGGTCCTGCCCCTTCTGCTGCTGCTAGTGCACAAAAAAGGCACGGAACAGCAGCAGGGAGACAAGGGAACAAGTCCTGGTAAGTAGATTTAACATTTTAAACCTAACGAGGTCTGGATTTTGGGAGATAATTAGGCTAAGGTTAAATTTCTGTTATAAAGGGGGACATGCAATTTGAATCCTACTTTTAAACCCACGCACCCATGCTTAGCGAAATAGAACAATGTACAAAATCCATTTTCCTTTAGCCCTTGTCAGCCTTGGTTTGCATGGTGGGGCAGAGAAACTGATATAAAAAAGCATGCAGCATATAGCTGATCTTCAGTTAAAGGGACATTCTTACCCTGAAAAAAGTAGTAAAATCAGCTCATACAATTTATATTTTGTTGGTAATATACAGCACAAACGGTACATTTGTCTTAAGGTGGCCTTATAAATGCAATTTCCATCACAATATGCCGACAAATCACATTGGTATCTGTTGGCACATTGCAACCAACCATAATGCCGACCATGGACATTCGTCTGCATTACGGCCAGACGGATCCAGACCCTACACATTAACGATATTAGATAAATCCAGTTGTGGACCAATATAGCTAATTTGTATGCCCACCTTTAGTACTGGGTTGGCCACAGAAAATAAACTGCTTAATTACTACCTGTTTGTACTCTTGTTTGCGTTGATGAAAGATTAGTGAAGGTGGAAAGCTGTAAAGTGTTACCGGATCTTATTTTTCAAGTGCACACCATCTTGTAAAATTAAAAAAATTGGGATATTGGGCAGTATTTATATTGGGATGGTATTGCAAATTACCTGCTACTGCTCCTTTCCTGACATTGTAAGCTACTGATAGCCACTGGTTGTTTACAATGCCGTCCATACTTTGCATAGTGGTCCTTAATTAACATCCACGGTGCAAATACCATCATGTGGTTTATTGCTAGTGCGTGGTATCAGCACACAGTACTACAGCGGTCCTATAACAATGTTAGCAGCCGGTATAAACCCCTGGGATTATCCTTTTCCGATAATGGGGGTTTATAAATTTGTCCCATTATTCTGTGCAAAATAAAACCAGGAGATAACTCAATTTGGCAAAATAAATAAACAGCTAAAGCCCTTATTTGGGGACCAACTCAAAGTCATTGTAATAATGAGATAAATACTTGGAACTGATAGGGGTTCCCACTAAATACAATATGTAAGGAATACCATAAATCCAGGAGCACTCTCAGGACTTGTGCAAATAAAAGTGATTTATTAATACATGTGCACAAACGGCAACGTTTCGGTCTGGTGCTAAGACTTTTATCAAGCCATGTAAAAGTGAACATACATAGTGAACCATATATCACTAGTTATGTTCACTTTTGCATGACTTGATAAAGGTCTTAGCACCAGACCGAAACGTTGCTGTTTGTGCACAGTATTAATAAATCACTTTTATTTGCACAAGTCCTGAGAGTGCTCCTGGATATATGGTATTGCATAACAAGGTGGGATCTTCATTGGAGGCACCCAGGCTAGGCTGCAAAGAGCCCTGAAGTTCCCTGAGTGCACACTGTGAAAATACAATAGTATGTATTTAGATAAGCCCCAGAAAACCTACCACCCCGAAGATGTGAGAAATGTAATGCATTCCGAACTGTTTGTTCTGGCTTGGCCAGTATTCCAGGAAATTCTGAACATCTTCCATGAGTCCTTCTTTTTCCTCTTCTTCAAACTTTTCTATGTGGTTCTGAAGATCATCAATGGAGACCAAGCACCATTCAGCAAGGCCCCCACCTTCTCGCTCTATCCTCCACATAATCCGTGCTGCAAGTCTAATACAGAGAGAAACCATTGTGTGCATATTAACCGGAACTGCATCAAAGAAAGGAATATCCAATACTTTGTCCATAAAAATATATTTAACATTGATTCAAACCAGGAATTCCATGGAACAAACTAGGTGAACATCACAACATTCCCAAAATGATCAATTATGGAGAAATGTCACATAGACTTAGTCACGACTGAATGACACACAGCTTGCCCTTTTTGTTATTGTATCAATAACAATCATATTCATATTAAATATACATTTTATGTATCTAGATTTGTCATTTATAAAGGATCATAATCGATATGACCAATAGAGATTCTAGTACTAGTATTCTTTTTAAGCACATCATTGAATTCTGACCAGGGGGAAATTGTATCCAAGCTTAAAAAGTCCACCTGGCAATAACCTAAAATTGCTTCATTTACTAGAGAGACTCTTTTGCCTTATTTTATGACACTAAACTGGACTTATTAAGTACATTAAATCTGAATGCTTATTCCCACCTCCCTGTGAATAATAGAACGCCCGAGTAAAAGTGCACTCCACTCGTGGATTCTTCCCAGCTTGCGCAAAGATAGGCGCTCGGTCAGGACACAGCGCCATCTGCTGGGAAGGAGTCATGAGTGGAGCGCCGGTTGCCTGGGCATTCTATTATTCTCTTCTCACCTCCAGTGAATAATAGATACACATTTCATGTACTTACCGAAGACCGATCCCACAACATTTAATCAATCCTTCCGTAACCGTCTTTCCCATTCTCCTTCACACCAGACATGCACCTTTAGTCTAAACATACATAGGCTTTCTACAGCTCAATATTCCCAATAATCCAAGTAACAAACCTATCAGTAGTTTGGCAATTGAGAGGTAAAGTGGTAGATGGCCGCACAATCGGCAGTGGTTTTTCAAAATGTCTGACCAGTTGGATCCAACAATTTGGTCAACAATCCGGAGCAATAAATCAGGTCAGAAATTATGGCCAATATTGCATCCCAATCGAACAAAATATTGGTTGCTGTGATTGTACCAGATTATCACCCGTGTATGCTTAGCCTTGGAACTGGTAAGAGAGACATGACAGCACTTTTGGTGATTTTATTCTTACCTGGTATTTTCGTTGGGTGCTTTGCCAGATTTCTTGATGGCTGCACATTCATGTTTGTGTTCGGTCCATGAATCCTTTTGGCAGGTTCGATCGCAGTAATGAGCAAATTTACACTGTCCGCAGCGCTGCAGTTTCTCTTGCCTCTTGAAGCAGCAGTGACACACACAGTGAGAGAGACTGAGAAGAGTAAATGTAAAATGAATTACTGTGTATGACATAAACTTTAAAGGGGCTGATGTGATAAAAGGTGGAAAAGTTCGCCCATGCTATTAATTTGTAACAACCAATCAGAAGTTACCTTTTTACTAGGTTACTGCAGTTACATACCATTTGATTGGTTGGGGCAGATTAATAGCGCAGGCAAACGTTTACACCACTTATTGCTTCAGCCCCAAATGCTGTAAAAGTCTTTTTAAACATATAGCTTTCCTAAGAGCTTCCATGGAAACACGGTAAATTCCCAGAAGTCTGTGTTCCTTATTTGCATATTGCTAAAAAGGGAGTTTCAAAGCCTGTATTCTCTCCCTATCCTATTCAATTTCTTGATAATGACACAATACACAAAAATATTGCCAACAATATTTCTGGCCACTAGTGGGAGAACTATCTATATAACAGTTGCTAGATATCCTTTGTATAGAAGCTTTTCTCAAACTAAGGCAGTTTCAAGCAATAGCAGATCTTGTTACATTGCTCTGATAACAGGTCTAGTCCTATTTTCATCACATTGGCCATTCTGATCACAAAGTGCACTAAGATTTACATTGGAAACATTTTTTTGCAGGCTATATTTGTGAAACTACAAATTGGTGCCCCGAACAAGTTAAATAAAAGCCCTTCCATCAAACTAAGTTAGGGTTAAATAAAAGTCCTTCCATCATTCATCTGACATTAACCCTGGAGCGTATTACCAGAAATATTTAGCAATAAAACTTCCTGAACACCTCCTGCTGTAACCAGCTTGTAGCCATGTGACCAATCTCTGTTTTTAGTATGTGCAGGTACTTCCTGTTTTTTAGAATTAAGCATTAAGTGAGCATGCTCTGTCCCTGGGGACGGGGGAGGAGCAAAGGGTCAGGTGATGCTACTCAAGCTACTTTAAGCAAGAAGTTTGAACATTATCCACCATATAATTTCTAACAGGCTGTAGCCACTGATGTGATTCAGGCCTCATTTTAAAGGGTGGTCTCCATACAAATGCTCTCTATTTAACAGAGCTCTTTCATACCATTTAAACAATCCTACAATGATGTCTCTAGAATCAAGTTCCCAGGATCTCAGGTTATAGGCTTGTAGAGTTACAGTTTCTGGTCTGTCCTGTCTGAGTCTCCATGACAGTCACATGATGTTCTGTGTAAGAAGTCCCAGGCCCCAAAATTGTATTGTATTGTTTCTTCTATCTATGGACACATTAGGGAAATAAAAAAGTTTTCTTTTCAGGCTTGAGGCCTGATGGAGCTGATGATGCTGTGCCCAGCAGTGAGCATGCTCTCACCGTAATCTTGGAGGCAGACTCCAATATTCTGGTAAATCACAGCTCACAGTACTAGCAAGAAAAATCAACAATCATACTACTTTGGATAGACTGAAGGCATGATCTTGGAATCAATTTAAATGTAGGATTGTGCCCTTTTTAATAAAGACCACTTGTATGGAAACCACATTTCCCCTTTAAGGCCGAGTACACATAGGCCTATAATTTGTCTCGACCGAGCGTACCCAGCTTAAAGGAAAGACTGCAGGTTTTTATTTAACCCTAACTTGTTCGGGGACCACAATTGCCTTTTAATGTAAATAATAGCAAACTCACAGAATTCACTTTATTGGAATGAAATTATAGAATGCTGTAAATCATTTTTGAACAAAAGTCTCCTGTGACCAAAAACAAAGATTAGTAAATTACGCCACATGGATTCTTCAATTCCAGATGAGCGTGTGGTCCATAGAGGACGAACAGTTCAGACGAATGGTTGGTCGGACACGGCCAGAAACCCATGCGATTATTTCAGCCCGATCAACCGATACACTGAACTATTGGCCGATCGGACGGAAATATTGCATGGTGTGTACCAGCCTTAGCCTCACAAATAAACAGTAAACATTGTGGATAAACAGTCTCATTGATTCTAGATGGTTCCCATTGATTTCTAATTTTAATTTTGCTGAATAAGCCTGAATTATAGTGAATGCAGGGAAAGGCAGCTGCCTAGGATAATGGTATCTAGTAGTGCATGCCTAGGATAATGGTATCTAGTAGTGCATGCATAGGATAATGGTATCTAGTAGTGCATGCCTAGGATATGGTATTATAGTGCATGCATAGGATAATGGTATCTGTAGTTGCTGCATAGGATAATGGATCTGTAGTGCATGCATAGGATAATGTATCTAGTGTGCATGCCTAGGATAATGGTATTAGTAGTGCATGCATAGGATAATGGTATCTAGTAGTGCATGCCTAGGATAATGGTATCTAGTAGTGCATGCATAGTAGGATAATGGTATCTAGTAGTGCATGCTAGGATAATGGTATCCTATAGGATTGCCTAGGATAATGGTATCTAGTAGTGCATGCTAGGATAATTGTATCTAGTGTGCATGCCTAGGATAATGGTATCTAGTAGTGCATGCCTAGGATAATGGTATCTAGTAGTGCATGCATAGGATAATGGTATCTAGTAGTGCATGCATAGGATAATGGTATCTAGTAGTGCATGCCTAGGATAATGGTATCTAGTAGTGCATGCATAGGATAATGGTATCTAGTAGTGCATGCATAGGATAATGGTATCTAGTACTGCATGCCTAGGATAATGGTATCTAGTACTGCATGCCTAGGATAATGGTATCTAGTAGTGCATGCCTAGGATTAATGGTATCTAGTAGTGCATGCCTAGGATAATGGTATTAGTAGTGCATGCTAGGAAAATGGTATCTAGTAGTGCATGCCTAGGATAATGGTATCTAGTATGCAGCCTAGGATAATGGTATCTAGTAGTGCATGCCTAGGATAATGGTATCTAGTAGTGCATGCCTAGGATATGGATCTGTAGTGCATGCCTAGGATAATGGTATCGTAGTGCATGCATAGGATAATGGTATCTAGTAGTGCATGCATAGGATAATGGTATATGTAGTGCATGCATAGGATTGGTATCTAGTAGGCATGCTAGATGGATAGATGATGCTAGGATAATGGTATCTAGTAGTGCATGCCTAGGATAATGGTATCTAGTAGTGCATGCCTAGGATAATGGTATCTAGTAGTGCATGCCTAGGATAATGGTATCTAGTAGTGCATGCCTAGGATAATGGTATCTAGTAGTGCATGCCTAGGAAATGGTATCTAGTACTGCATGCCTAGGATAATGGTATCAGTAGTGATGCCTAGGATAATGTATAGTTAGTGCATGCATAGGATAATGGTATCTAGTAGTGCATGCATAGGATAATGGTATCTAGTAGTGCATGCATAGGATAATGGTATCTAGTAGTGCATGCATAGGATAATGGTATCTAGTAGTGCATGCATAGGATATGGTATTAGTGTGCATGCCTAGGATAATGGTATCTAGTACTGCATGCCTAGGATAATGGTATCTAGTAGTGCATGATAGGATAATGGTATCTAGTAGTGCATGCCATAGGATAATGGTATCTAGTATGCAGCCTAGGAAATGGTATGAGTGTATGCTAGATAAGGTATCTAGTATGCAGCCTAGGATAAGGTATCTAGTAGTGCATGCATAGGATAATGGTATCTAGTAGTGCATGCATAGGATAATGGTATCTAGTAGTGCATGCATAGGATAATGGTATCTAGGTGTGCATGCCTAGGATAATGGTATCTAGTAGTGCATGCTAGGATAATGGTATCTAGTAGTGCATGCCTAGGATAATGGTATCTAGTAGTGCATGCCTAGGATAATGGTATCTAGTAGTGCATGCATAGGAAATGGTATCTAGTAGTGCATGCATAGGATAATGGTATCTAGTAGTGCATGCCTAGGATAATGGTATCTAGTAATGAATGCTAGGATAATGGTATCTAGTAGTGCATGCATAGGATAATGGTATCTAGTAGTGCATGCCTAGGATAATGGTATCTAGTAGTGCATGCATAGGATAATGGTATCTAGTAGTGCATGCATAGGATAATGGTATCTAGTGCATGCATAGGTAATGGTATCAGTAGTGCATGCATAGGTAATGGTATCTAGTAGTGCATGCATAGGATATGGTATCTAGGTGCTGCTAGGATAATGGTTATAGTGTGCATGCATAGGATAATGGTATCTGTAGTGCATGCATAGGATAAGGTATCTAGTAGTGCATGCATAGGATAATGGTATCTAGTAGTGCATGCTAGGATAATGGTATCTGTAGTAGTGCATGCTAGGTAATGTATCTAGTGTAATGCCTAGGATATGGTATCTAGTAGTGCATGCATAGGATAATGGTATTAGTAGTGCATGCCTAGGATAATGGTATCTAGTAGTGCATGCATAGGATAATGGTATCTAGTAGTGCATGCCTAGGATAATGGTATCTAGTACTGCATGCCTAGGATAATGGTATCTAGTAGTGCATGCCTAGGATAATGGTATCTAGTAGTGCATGCATAGGATAATGGTATCTAGTAGTGCATGCCTAGGATAATGGTATCTAGTAGTGCATGCCTAGGATAATGGTATCAGTGTGCATGCCTAGGATAATGGTATCTAGTAGTGCATGCCTAGGATAATGGTATCTGAGTGCATGCATAGGATAATGTATCTAGTAGTGCAGCATAGGATAATGGTATCTAGTAGTGCATGCCTAGGATAATGGTATCTAGTAGGGCATGCTAGGATAATGGTATCTAGTAGTGCATGCATGGATAATGGATCTTAGTATGCATGCCTAGGATAATGGTATCTAGTATGCATGCCTAGGATAATGGTATCTAGTAGTGCATGCCTAGGATTAATGGTATCTAGTAGTGCATGCCTAGGATAATGGTATTAGTAGTGCATGCTAGGAAAATGGTATCTAGTAGTGCATGCCTAGGATAATGGTATCTAGAATGCAGCCTAGGATAATGGTATCTAGTAGTGCATGCCTAGGATAATGGTATCTAGTAGTGCATGCCTAGGATATGGATCTGTAGTGCATGCCTAGGATAATGGTAACGTAGTGCATGCATAGGATAATGGTATCTAGTAGTGCATGCTAGGATAATGGTATATGTAGTGCATGCATAGGATTGGTATCTAGTAGGCATGCTAGGATAAGGTATTAGACTGATGCTAGGATAATGGTATCTAGTAGTGCATGCCTAGGATAATGGTATCAGTAGTGCATGCCTAGGATAATGGTATCTAGTAGTGCATGCCTAGGATAAGGTATCTAGTAGTGCATGCCTAGGATAATGGTATCTAGTAGTGCATGCCATAGGAATAATGGTATCTAGTATGCATGCCTAGGATAATGGTATCTAGTAGTGATGCCTAGGATAATGTTATAGTAGTGCATGCATAGGATAATGGTATCTAGTAGTGCATGCATAGGATAATGGTATCTAGTAGTGCATGCTAGGATAATGGTATCTAGTAGTGCATGCATAGGATAATGGTATCTATAGTGCATGCATAGGATATGGTATCTAGTGTGCATGCCTAGGATAATGGTATCTAGTACTGCATGCCTAGGATAATGGTATCTAGTAGTGCATGATAGGATAATGGTATCTAGTAGTGCATGCCATAGGATAATGGTATCTAGTAGCAGCCTAGGAAATGGTATAGAGTGTATGCTAGGATAAGGTATCTAGTATGCATGCCTAGGATAAGGTATCTAGTGTGCATGCATAGGATAATGGTATCTAGTAGTGCATGCATAGGATAATGGTATCTAGTAGTGCATGCATAGGATAATGGTATCTAGTAGTGCATGCCTAGGATAATGGTATCTAGTAGTGCATGCCTAGGATAATGGTATCTAGTAGTGCATGCCTAGGATAATGGTATCTAGTAGTGCATGCCTAGGATAATGGTATCTAGTAGTGCATGCATAGGATAATGGTATCTAGTAGTGCATGCATAGGATAATGGTATCTAGTAGTGCATGCATAGGATAATGGTATCTAGTATGATGCTAGGATAATGGTATCTAGTAGTGCATGCATAGGATAATGGTATCTAGGTGTGCATGCATAGGATAATGGTATCTAGTAGTGCATGCATAGGATAATGGTATCTAGTAGTGCATGCATAGGATAATGGTATCTAGTGTGCATGCATAGGATAATGGTATCTAGTAGTGCATGCATAGGTATGGTATCTAGTAGTGCATGCATAGGATAATGGTATCTAGGTGCTGCATAGGATAATGGTTATAGTAGTGCATGCATAGGATAATGGTATCTGTAGTGCATGCATAGGATAAGGTATCTAGTAGTGCATGCATAGGATAATGGTATCTAGTAGTGCATGCAGGATAATGGTATCTAGTAGTGCATGCTAGGTAATGGTATCTAGTGTATGCCTAGGATTATGGTATCTAGTAGTGCATGCATAGGATAATGGTATCTAGTAGTGATGCATAGGATATGGTATCTAGTAGTGCATGCATAGGATAATGGTATCTAGTAGTGCATGCATAGGATAATGGTATCTAGGTGTGCATGCATAGGATAATGGTATCTAGTAGTGCATGCCTAGGATAATGGTATCTAGTAGTGCATGCCTAGGATAATGGTATCTAGTAGTGCATGCATAGGATAATGGTATCTAGTAGTGCATGCATAGGATAATGGTATCTAGTAGTGCATGCCTAGGATAATGGTATCTAGTAGTGCATGACTAGGATAATGGTATCTAGTAGTGCAATGCATGGATAATGGATCTAGTATGCATGCCTAGGATAATGGTATCTAGTATGCATGCCTAGGATAATGGTATCTAGTAGTGCATGCCTAGGATTAATGGTATCTAGTAGTGCATGCCTAGGATAATGGTATAGTAGTGCATGCTAGGAAGAATGGTATCTAGTAGTGCATGCCTAGGATAATGGTATCTAGATGCAGCCTAGGATAATGGTATCTAGTAGTGCATGCCTAGGATAATGGTATCTAGTAGTGCATGCCTAGGATATGGTATCTGTAGTGCATGCCTAGGATAATGGTAACGTAGTGCATGCATAGGATAATGGTATCTAGTAGTGCATGCATAGGATAATGGTATATGTAGTGCATGCATAGGATTGGTATCTAGTAGTGCATGCATAGGATAAGGTATTAGACTGATGCTAGGATAATGGTATCTAGTAGTGCATGCCTAGGATAATGGGTATCAGTAGTGCATGCCTAGGATAATGGTATCTAGTAGTGCATGCCTAGGATAAGGTATCTAGTAGTGCATGCCTAGGATAATGGTATCTAGTAGTGCATGCCAGGAAAATGGTATCTAGTACTGCATGCCTAGGATAATGGTATCTAGTAGTGATGCCTAGGATAATGTTATAGTTAGTGCATGCTAGGATAATGGTATCTAGTAGTGCATGCATAGGATAATGGTATCTAGTAGTGCATGCCTAGGATAATGGTATCTAGTAGTGCATGCTAGGTAATGGTATCATAGTGCATGCTAGATATGGTATTAGTGTGCATGCCTAGGATAATGGTATCTAGTAGCATGCCTAGGATAATGGTATCTAGTAGTGCATGATAGGATAATGGTATCTAGTAGTGCATGCTAGGATAATGGTATCTAGTAGCAGCCTAGGAAATGGTATAGAGTGTATGCTAGGATAAGGTATCTAGTATGCAGCCTAGGATAAGGTATCTAGTGTGCATGCATAGGATAATGGTATCTAGTAGTGCATGCATAGGATAATGGTATCTAGTAGTGCATGCATAGGATAATGGTATATAGTGTGCATGCCTAGGATAATGGTATTCTAGTAGTGCATGCTAGGATAATGGGTATCTAGTAGTGCATGCCTAGGATAATGGTATCTAGTAGGCATGCCTAGGAAATGGTTCTAGTAGTGCATGCATAGGATAATGGTATCTAGTAGTGCATGCATAGGATAATGGTATCTAGTAGTGCATGCTAGGATAATGGTATCTAGTATGATGCTAGGATAATGGTATCTAGTAGTGCATGCTAGGATAATGGTATCTAGTCTAGTGCATGCCTAGGATAATGGTATCTAGTAGTGCATGCATAGGATAATGGTATCTAGTAGTGCATGCATAGGATAATGGTATCTAGGTTGCATGCACTAGGTAATGGTATCTAGTAGTGCATGCATAGGTATGGTATCTAGTAGTGCATGCATAGGATAATGGTATCTAGTAGTGCTGCTAGGATAATGGTTATAGTAGTGCATGCATAGGATAATGGTATCTAGTAGTGCATGCATAGGATAAGGTATCTAGTAGTGCATGCATAGGATAATGGTATCTAGTAGGTGCATGCAAGGATAATGGTATCTAGTAGTGCTGCTAGGTAATGTATCTAGTGTAATGCCTAGGATATGGTATCTAGTAGTGCATGCATAGGATAATGGTATCTAGTAGTGCATGCTAGGATATGGTATCTAGTGTGCATGATAGGATATGGTATCTAGTAGTGCATGTAGGATAATGGTATCTAGGTGTGCATGCATAGGATAATGGTATCTAGAGGCATGCTAGGATAATGGTATCTAGTAGTGCATGCCTAGGATAATGGTATCTAGTAGTGCATGCCTAGGATAATGGTATCTAGTAGTGCATGCATAGGATAATGGTATCTAGTAGTGCATGCCTAGGATAATGGTATCTAGTAGTGCATGCATAGGATAATGGTATCTAGTAGTGCATGCATAGGATAATGGTATCTAGTAGTGCATGCCTAGGATAATGGTATCTAGTAGTGCATGCCTAGTTAAATGGTATCTAGTAGTGCATGCCTAGGATAATGGTATCTAGTATTACAACTTACAGTAGTTGTCCTTTTAAAAATGCCATTAAATGGCTGTCAGGCCAATCTTAAGAGAAGACACGAATTGTTACTAATTACCGTTATATAGGGAAACTAAAGGATTTAAATAATGGTTCTTGATTCCAGAGAAAGTACAATTATATGTAAACTGCTTTGTAAAGAAACAAATTGGATTAGATCTCTCTCGCATCTATAAAATAGATTATAATTCCAAACAATGCTCATCGGTTTATAATTTGCAAATATCTTGCACCCTGCAAAATGTTTCAGTATTTCCCAATGATACGGAACATTTAATTTTGTCAAACAGGAATAGAAATTATTTAAATGTTTAGAATACTGTATTGCTATCTCAAGCGCAAACCATACATATAGGGGTTATTCTGTGCAACGATACTTGTTTATGGCTATACATATATATGTATATACACACAGTATATATATATATATATATAGTATATTGGAGCTGATATTTTGTCTGTAATATTAAAAAAGTCTTTACTAAGCTAATAATGTTAGAATGAAGCATTTTCCTCAAATTGTCAGTAGTATCCAGAATTTATGTAAAGTGTCCTTTAATTAACTATATTAATTGTAATTTATGTTTTCTCTGTACAGTTCATTTGCTCATCCTAAACCCCTAAAGCCGCTGTTAATCCAAACCAAGCAGTGCATTCTGTGTGTACATAAAGATAGACCAAATGGGGGATTATTTAATAAGAGGTGCAAAGTTTTGCCTGTGCTGTTAATCTGCGTCAGATGTTACCAAATATTTTCTATCTATAGTAGACCAGGAAAAATATTTCATCTGATTAACTGCTGCAAATATTTCTTTTATCATCTGTGTGTGCAGGTTTGCATATGCCTTGTGAATACAAAGGTGGCCATGTATGGAGAGTTGCTATACAGGGTTCTAGTTGTGTGTGTTATTTGTGTGTTGTGTGTACACTGCGTTATATTTTGACACCATCATTCTCTAACATTTGTTTCCATGAATTTTATGTCATATATATCAGTAATAGCAAATCCAACAGGCTGTCTATCTCTGCTGTGCTCTTCTGAAATGCCAGCAGCATATTTACTGGTCTATTATTATACTCATATACAGACAGTTGTAATGTATGCTATTGAAACTACATGTATCTCATGAAGTCCCCGTTTAAACAGTTTCATACATAACCAGTACTATCCTGTGTTAGTATTTCATGTACCTATTTGTTTTAAAAAGTGCTTCTGCATGATCCAATTGAACTCCTAAAAATGACACCGGACTTTTAACTGTTTTACTATTGGGTTTCTGATCAGCGTACATTTCAATCACGTGATAAAATTTCCTTTTCCCTCTGCTTAAGACCTTTAATTTAAATGAATCACGAAAAGTCTGTTCGAATCACGCATGGTCTAAACTTTCGGTACGTGGCCTGTGCTGTCTAGACACGCTAACTTACAAGTCATGTTAAGTAATATTAAATCCCTGTTTACACATTAACGGAACTTTAAGACATAACTTTGCTATAAGGGCTCTAAGTTCATCGCCCCCATAAAAATCCCCTTTTGTGCGCAACATTCTGCAAAGCCTGTATTATTACAGTGTGTGAACACACCGCTTAGAGGGAATAGTGGCTGGACTGTCACTGCAATAACCACATAGTAAATGACTTATTCATTTTTTAAAAGTCAG
Source organism: Hymenochirus boettgeri (assembly GCA_019447015.1). Classification (NCBI taxonomy): domain Eukaryota; kingdom Metazoa; phylum Chordata; class Amphibia; order Anura; family Pipidae; genus Hymenochirus; species Hymenochirus boettgeri. The sequence continues at coordinate 35,680,368 of CM033469.1, forward strand.
ACTTACTTGTCAAACACAACTGCAGCATAAGCACGTTCTGCAAAGATAACATCCCCAGCCCAGGACTCCTTTGTTGCCTTTAAACCCCGTCCTTTTGACTCTGACTCGAACATTTCCACGTTGTCCATGGCTGCTCCCGTCTTAGGACAAGGCCACACTAATGAATCCAAAAGGTCCTGCTAAGCTCACACCTCGACTCTCTTGTCACTTGTGCTATTTCAGCAATCTCAAGCTCCCATACAGCTCTCCTATAATTAGACTATCCCCTATCACTCAGCCCCCCGTGTGTTGTCCTGCCCTAAACAGGGATCCAATCTCTTTATTCCACTTTTACACTTTTTTTTTTTCATTCATTGGGATTTAACAATGTGACAAGACTTTTTGCTGTCTTGATTCGTAGGTGCCCGTTAAATTTTACAATAAGCTTCTGTCTTTGGGTTTTATTTTTAGAAACCAGTTGCTCTGTAATATCAGATAACAACAGCTGAGTGGGCGCTGCTACCAGCCTGGCTTCTGTCCCCAACACTTTTTTCTTTGCATTTTCATTCACAATGATAACTGGGATAACTTAAGGAAGACAAGGCAACAGCTATCCAGCACCTAGGCAGATACATAACCAGGGAATTGTATTGCTGAGGGATTCTAGAAGACTCCAGTATCTGCTCTGGAAGCTGACACGTAAAAGACCAAAATAGATCATCATGCAGCCTGCTGGCTGGAGCAAGCTTGTCCCAACTTAGATTGTTCTGTTTCTATCCCCCTCTTAAAGGAATGATCTAAAGTATCAGTGTTTTCAGTAAACATGCTGCATGCATTGTGCAGGTATTGACTTTCTTTGGTTTGATTTTTCACTTTTTGCTCCTTTTCTGTAAAAGTTATCCATTCATATATAGTACATAGTATATAAGTGATATATATACTGTATACATTGATGGGGTGTGTCAATTGGGTGGAATGTCCTAATTATCACATAACACATGACAGATTCTTCGTCCTGAACGACCGGACGGACGTTGATCGACAAAATTAGTGGCGATCAACAGTTTGCTGTGACCAAGCCGATCGGCCATGGTTTTTAGCTGATTTGGATGAATGGTTGGTCGCGTCTGGCTGAAAACCCATGCAATGTTTTTGCCTGATCGACCGTTACACTGTGTACACAGCCTTATGATCCAGTCTCCCTTTGAAAGTCAAATGCTAAACTAATTCATTTCAATTTCCTTGTGGACAAGGGCATGTCCACCCTTAAAACAAAAATTGGTCCCTTTTCAGTTACCGGTACCTGCTGCCAACCCTATCTGATATATACAGCACATTATTAGATGTATTACTAACCAGTAATTTAAGGATGATTATTGCCTCCATTCTGGCAGAGTAAGGCTGTGACTGCTGACATCACAACCGATGACAGCTGTTTCCCCTGCTGCATCATCTGCACATGCTCAAGCTAATAAAAAGCTCATTGTGCACAGGGAAGAGGCAGATACCATTGTCAGAACGAAAAAAGGACTTATAATGAAATATTTTACTACAAATGCATATGATAAACTGGTAAAAAGCAGTTGGCAATGCGGGCAGATAATTGACAAGTCACCAGATTTTTTTGGACATGCCCTTGAAGCCAATAATTACTTTTGCAAATAACAAGGCAGTACCTTACTGCAGAAGCACTACAAATAAAGTAAAGGAATTTTAATTTAGTAATATCACAATCTCTATAAATGATGCCAAGAAGGGCGAGTGAAGTCAATGTGACATAGAATGGTATTTTCCATTGTTGGCTTTACAAGACCCTTAAAACGGTACCTGAACCATTTCCAATCTTTGGTTCTGTTGCCTGTTTAATCTCTGTTTTAAAAAATCTCATCATTCCAAAATAAACGTTGGAAGGAATGCCCTTGTGTTTAAACAACACAAAAATACTTTGTTTACATTCTACTCCTGAGTATCTTTAAACTTGGTCTGATTTAGAACAGTAGCTACTTTCTTTAAAGAAATATTGACTTGGGGCATCTGAAAACCTTAAGCCTAGTACAGATGTGCAATTTGACTGCCCAACAATGGTCGTATGTGTGGCTGCTTGGTTGGGACCAATCGACCACACACCACACAATTGATTATCGCCCCGAAATCGACATTTGCCAGGCATTGTACGACACACACCTGTACGAGGCTTTAGTGGGAGAGGGGACATTTTATCTTTCAAGGGGAGAAACTGTCTATGATTTTGGCAGCAGAACTTTCCTTTCTGATGACAGTTATTTAAATCAGACATTTATCTTCCACTAGATAATATTCAACCTCTGTTTACATCAACACATTACAACCAATTCTAAACTGCAACAAGTGCAGGCATTCTATACATTATTAGATGGAAGCAAATGACACTACACACCCAGAATTGCTCCTGCAGTAAAATTGCCTGAAACTGTTCCTATTTCTGATACGTAATGGGAATTGTTATACTACCCCTGTAAGTGGGGTGCGACCCGGCACATTTTTTGAATTACGACAGCAGTCATTGACCATGTGAAAAAAACAGTAAAATCCGGCATCAAAGAACAGACTGACTCCACTTCCAGCGTGCAATAATGTGTCTTTATTGTGCCATCAGATACTTCACAGAGTGGGGAATACAGGGGGATCGAGAGAGAGGTAAGTGAACACCCTGACGCAGGTTAGATGAGTTGACAGATTGTAGCCACCTCTCAAAAGGGGATATCCATAGGTGATGACCTTTAAAACATTGATGTGTGTCTATTACAGGCATCCAAAGATTATAGACAGGTCATGCAATCCATGCACAGCCACTGGCACAATCAGCTGGGAAATGCCTGCAGCCCTGCAATTCAAACACTTGTATATGGAAGGAGGGAGGGACTAGTATCTAACTCCATGGATTGAGTTCCCTCAGGACACCACTTTTATTTTATTATTTTATAATAAAGTCCTAGGCGTTCTCTTGGTCCGTCCTTTGATCATCGACGTAAGTTTCAAAGGGCGGACCAAGAGAACGCCTAGGACTGTGGTGTGACTACACATACAAAGGACAGCCAGCGGGAGACCGGGTGAAGACAAACTGTAGGAAGGGTGAGAGACTTCCAATTTATTTGCAGCTTGCGTCTGCCATATTTAATAAGTCCCGGAATACTGTTATTAGCTACTATAACGTACCGCGGCAGTGATGTAAAGCTTGATATCACCCACAGAGACAATCTCTTTGTAGTCCGATCCTGGTGCTATTAGTCCGGGGACGCCCGGTAAGATTTACCTGTTACCTTGGAATTTGAGATACGTGAGGTTCTGAACCATACGAGAAGGACTCATTTGTGAATTGGACGGAACCAGTAGTTAGGTGGATTGGTTTACTTTCAGCACGGCTGTGCATCATCTGCTTAATAACTAAGTATCTCTTTGAATTTCCTAGCAATTGATATGTTTAGGTTGTGGCTACATTTTTACTCATTTTAATAGGTATGTGATACGTTGTGTATAATATTATGTGAAGTGGGGAAATGTTTATAGATGTGTGTTTTGTTATACATTAAATACTATTTTGCATCAACATGGGATCGAGTGTATTTACTGGTGGTACAAGTGTATGAGTGCTATATTGGGGTACTTAAGTGGAGGGGGTCTATCCCCATCGCTAATCTATTTTATTGTGTTTGATAGCGTGAGACATGGTTTAACTTTTATCCCATAATCCTTATCTCCTCTCCAACCCTAGCTATCTAGATATTATAATGCTACAGAATGATGCAAGCCTGAGCACATAACCAAGAAGTAAAATGCTGTAAAATGATACTGCAGTAATGGCAACAAACCATGTAAAAACAGCCTTTCACTTTGCTGTGTTCGGCCATCTTCACTTTACTTTAATGCTGGCCATACACTGGGGTTTCAACGCTCCCACAGCGGCGGAAGAACAATCTGGCCTAATTTTTTGGTGATCGATTTACCAGTGTATGGCCAGCATTAGCCTAAACAAGGCACAATACTAAACACAGGGGAAGAAACTCCAAACATCAATGTCATCCCCTGTACTAGACTCCGGGAAACTAAAGCTAGTCATACAAGGGTCAACTAAAGGTGACAATACACATTTCTGGTACCCGAGTATCTGCTCTGCACCTATGCTGATGAACTTTCCATTGGTATCAGCTCCCTTTACTTTAAGTAGAGAAAGCCGATACGCTTGGCTACATGTGTGGGCACACTGCCAACCGATCCCTATACCACATATGGGGATCGGTTGGGGCCGTGTATATGGTTACCACTGCATGCATACCAACACATTCCAATGGAATCTGCCACTGCACATATGATCATGGGCATGGTACCAATATTTTGGCCCAGTGGCCAACCAGGCTCCGAAACAATTTGTAGGCTAAAACAGTCTGTCATTTAAAACGTAAGAGATTTCCCTATAGCACCATAATAATAGATGCCTAGTAAGTAATAACTGGAGCAATATACTAATACCCTCTCTTAATTTAATTAATTTGATTTTTTCCCCAGCTTACTTAAACATAGAAGTGGTCCGGGTGCCTCTGCCCCGGACCCGTCGCCACAGTTGGGTATCTTGTGTCTCTAAAACTTTTGTTGTTCCGCCCCTTACTCTGGGGAACATGGAAGTAAGAAATTACTTTCTGTTTCTTAGATTTTGTGGGCAGTGCTATTCATATAGCATGAGACTGCAAGATGCCTTCTGTTATAAGAAGGTGTTTCTCCATTTTTATGCTCAGTGAGGGCACGGCCACACTGCATGCAATTTTGTTGCGTTTGCGCATGCATTTTTTTCACTCCGTATTGAAAAACACATGTGATTGCGTTTTAAAATGCGGAACGCAAATCGCAACGCACCCGAAAATGAGTGTTTTCAAACAAAGCACAGCAGTGTGGCCTAGCCCTGAAGGGCTTTTTGCTCCTTTTGGCCCCTCTCCCCCTAAGTTTCTAGCTGCCTTTTCTAAAACTTTTGAACATACACCCACACACCTGGGTAGTCCAGGTGCAGCGAGCGCCGGACCCGTCGCTTCGTCTGGAAACGTATAGGAATTGCAGCACACAGAACATACAACAACTCATTAAGCGTCCATATGATAAAAATCTTTATTCAGTTATACAAAGTACCACATTGTGAACAAACTGCCTTACACGTTTCAAGCAACAAAGCTTTTACTCGTAGGCATAATTATAGGTATTTTATCATATGGACGCTGACACTGTATCCAGTGTGCGCCAGAGCCAACTTTGTGTGTGACGCTATTCCTAAAACAGTCTGTCCTAGTGATGTGACATATATAAGGGATAATGCGCCCCTTACAGTGTAATGTCCTTATATTATAATGTGAAGGAGCGCATTATTTCTTATAATACATAAGTATCTGATTCCTTCCCCCCATTCGCATTTTAAATTCTAGCCTTGTCCCTATTTCACCTTAAACCCCCCAAGCTACCTCCTGTAACTTAAACCCAGTAGAAAGGAACGTCCCAGCCCAGCATCTATGCAGTTAAACAAATCTTTGTGGAGGAGGAGAGAGAAGTTGGTTATGAAGTGACAGGAAGCAGCTCCAGCAGGTTCTGTTAGTGAAATTAAACACTGCAAAAAATGCTGAGTCATTGTCCAGGCATGAACACTGGAATGGGCGGAGCAGTGGGATATAAGAAATATAAGAAATGAGTCACTTAGTGACATAGCTAAGTGATTTTTATAAGGATATATACCACTGCAGCTCCCATTATAAAATATCACACTTATGTATTATAAATAAATTACAGCTGATCCTGCTGTCTTCTTTCTGCTTGGTATGACTGAAAAATACTAGCGTGCGAATGTCCGGTCTTAGTTGTGTGTACTAGCCCTTATGTTTGATCTACTTGTTAGCTAAAACATTTGAATGTTGATGAGAAATTACTCAGTCATACAACCACACAAGAGAATTGTGATCTTTACATTTGATTCTTTCCTGGCTCAATTCGTTACTGTTTTGATTTTTTACTGATTATCCAAGGGTGTGCATGCTTGTTAATACATAAATGAAACAATCAACTGAAATTCTTTGTTCTGTTCCAATCAAGTTTTCTTGTGCAATGGATTGCTGTTGGTTAATCAAAGAAAGGAATCCATTTTGGGTAGCATTATGCTGGCCATACACCTGCCAGACATTACATCACATTGACATTTGGAGATGACCCAAGCTTTGAATTGATACTAGCTCTCACCTTCCAACATTATCGTTACGTTCCCCATCTGGGCCAATTATTTGGCTGCCACAAATCAATGGAACCAGGCAATTCTTCTGATATTGCATGAACATTGGTTGAACGTTGCAGGGATTATTATTGTGGATTTACATAGCCCCAACATCTTCCCTGGCAATTTACAATGACATTGCTACATTCACATCAGTTTAATATATACAAGAAATAGAAGCCTAGTGCACATCCAACTAATTTGCTTACATTTAACGTTACCAGTGAATTGGGACTTAAAAAGCCTGCCAGTGAATTTAAAGCAATTAGTTCAATAACTTGGCCAAATTATTTTAAGCCCAGCAACCATGTCATGGTTTGCTTTATTCTGCTGGGTCCTAACCTTTAACCTTAGTAAATTTTACCTTCGTAAGAGATGTAATTCTCAAACTTTATCTTTGTAACAGTACCTGCCTTTAATGAGATGAAAATTCCTGTCGCCCGTTCACTTACTGTCTTGGGACTGACTCTCCAGCTTTAAGTACTTCAACACATGGCCCACTACGGGTGGAGTACACATTTCCCAGAGGCTTGGTCAAAACCTCATTCACATCAGTCCCTGCCCTGAAGAGCTTACAATCTAATCACTTTATTTTACACCTACACCCTATCAACGTGTTTATGGTTGTGTGGGACACTGGGAAACCGGAGCACCTGGAGGAAACCAACGCAAGCCCAGAGAGAACATATATGAACTCCTTGCAGATGAGTCCAAAGGAGGACTTCTGTTGACATTGCACAAACATTAGATGGGCATTGCAGTAACTTCAGAAGCTGGGTTCCTAGTGTATGAGCACCTTTATTAAGAAACCGATTTCCAGTCCTCAAAGAGGGATAGTGGTACTGCATTGGATAAAGGGGAGCAGGTTGTATCAGCAAACTATCAAAATATAGATTTTGTGTTTGACTGAATTAGGGATTCAGGGACCAATTATAGCCAGCTGAAGGTATAATACCCACCTATAAATCTATGGTGCCAAGTGCAGAGTAGCATAGACTCAATATCATGGAATTCTTCTAATCTTCCTAAACTTAAAGGAGTTTCAGGAATACCAATGCTATTGATAGAACTTTGAAGTGGAAGCAGCAACTTGCAAGGGCAAATTCTTGCTCTATCTGTGCTTGTCGTCAATTCCAGATCCCATTAGTGCTGAAGTAATGGCTAAATATAGTTCAAAATACACATCCAGTCACTTTTTAATCTTGGGGCATTTATCCAGCTTATAGAGATTGAAAGCAGGAGACCAGGAGAGACCTGGGAGAGAAAGGCTGGCCGTAAATGGAAACAAATGCTTTTATTGTTGTCTGTGTCTGCATGTAGATATTCTAGGGAAGGTGGGCAGAGGAGACCCATGAACACAAACAGCTACACCTGTAAGAAGTAGAAAAAAAAATAAGTGTGAAAGGGGTTAATGGGTACCTGTGAGATTATGAAACCATTGATGTCTGGGCATTTATAATGGTGTGGAGAAAATATACTCAATAGTAGGGTTTCCAGTATGGTTGCTGCTATTGTCTATCTAACAAGCGATTTGTCTGGTCCCCCAGCTACAGACAAACCATTGGGAAACAAATTTCAAACCAGATAATGCAGAACTGTAACTCTCAGGACATTTAAAGGACAACTCCACACTCATTAGAACATCTTTTAGAAAGAATGTCCTCTTTAAAATATGTTGATATATCATAGTTTGTCCTATGAATTCATTAATGTATGCCTGCTATGCTTCTGGATGCCTCATGGAAACTGAGAAATTATTTAAGCCTGTACTGAGCCTGGGCATGCTCAGAAGAGGCAGAGAGGGGATTAACATTCAGTCATTGGCTGTGATGTCAACTGTCAAATCCATAACTGTCAGTTGCTAATTGGAAGAACCAGGAAGCAGAAACAGGGGAAACAGGACATTGTGCATGATTTCAGGTGAGACTTATATATTTCAGGTTTCAAACTATTACCGATTTCATTTTGGGGCTGGACTTGCCCTTTAAAGATTTTCTGGCAGTGATGACAGCTGTAGTTTGACAAAAGTGGGAAGACTACAAATAGTATGTCCTTAAAGTATATATACTGAAAACTGCATGCCTTCAATAAAGTACTTTTGCTCAGGCTCTGACCACTGACCTGACTATTTTTCCCCATACCAACTGTCAATTCTGGATACAGTATACAGCACACCAACTGTCAAACCATTCCAGCTACAGTAAAACTGCTTACAGAAATGCCGAAATGTAAGATGTTTCAGATTGGATATCTAAAGAAATAGGGGGCAGATCAAAAAAATGGTACAGTGATAGTTGGGATGAATTATAGTTTCCACTAATGGGCAATTTAAAAAAAGAGATTTGCCAGTGTACATGCCCTTTAACTTGTGTTATTTTTGCCCATTCGGCAGCTTGTCATAAAACAAACTAAACAAAGTTGTCCTTACACACACACACACACACACACACACAGCTGTTGCCATTTGGTTAACCAAGGTCAAGGACCACAAGATATACAGGGCGATGCACCAACGGGCGCATCGCTCCTGATTTAGAGTTAAAGTTGCGCTAACCGATGTTATATCGGTTAGCGTGACTTTAACTCCTTCCTTGCGGCGGCTGCGTGGCTAACGCGAAAGTTAACAGCGCAGCCACCGCAAGCGATGTTATATGCCGAAATCGGCATTTTATTGTGGCACTTTCAACGCCAGCTAATAGCTGGCGTTAAAAGTGCCGCAATAGAACAGCGCCAAGTAGCGATGTTCCGAGCGCCGCTATCGGCATATAACATCGCCGGGCTGTTTGCACCGGTTGCCGATAGCGGCGCTCGGTGCATCGCCCTGTCTCTGTCTCTCAGTTTTTAAAGCTTAGGCCACACACAGTACTGAGCATTCTCCCTATATAATGTATATAGAGAACATTCAGGACTGACTAGTTCCCTTCGGCCCAGCCGACCCATATTTTAGTACAGGGAGTTCTGCTGTTTAAAACTACAATACCAGACCAGAAGTAGTTTCAAGCAGCTGATTGCGTGTACCTTTAATTACTGTTTATAAACTGCTGGTTGCGGAACTATTAGGGACATTGGCGGGCCCTCTTAGCACCGGGGGGACCCCCGGCCATAGTTGCGCCACTCAAATACATATAAAAGAGAACACAAGTGGATACAAGAGGACACAATGGCATAAGCCATACAATTTTTCATATTCCCATGGGTAACCCCAATACAAACACATGAAAAAGCAAATGGACACAAATACACTGCAGAGACACATAGAAACACACTGCTGTTTTGTATGCGTTGCAGTGAGGCCTCTGCCTATTCATAAATGAAATCTTCATGCTGCTAATACAGTCTAGCTCTGATATTTTGGCTTTAGCCACATGGACATTATTTTCAAATCTTCGTGGTAAGACAGTGACTGTTCATTAACCAGAATTCTGTTCTATAGAAAGGAAAAATGGCAGAAGTGCGCTTAAAGGTGGAGAGACACACTGCAGGAATACTACCTGGTGTACACATGGTGAGAGTGTACTGAGGTTATATTGGCAGTTTGATAGACAAGCCTCTTGTCAATTTGTGATTCCCTTTCCCCCTCTGGTTCTCCTTTTGGTTTTTGGTATTGTGGGATATTTAGGTGCCTTTTAAATGATATGTATATCACCCAAAAAAAATTGGAATTCCAGCTGATCTAAGGGTTAGGTCCCACTTGTGCTGTGCATTCTGTTTTCCGGGGTTGTGCATTTTGGATAATGCTTTTGTCCGTGTTCCATTTGTGGGTTAACAGACATGTGATTTTCTATGCGTTTTTCTGCATTTCTGGTCCGTTTGCGTGCAGTTTTTGGAAAATCGACAGTAAATAACCGAGAAAAAGCAAAAAAAAAAAAAAATTTGTGGGTTTTATTTGGCATTATTATTAAAGTGCATATCTGACACACACGGACCAAAAGTCGTGCACACATGCAGATAAAAAAAATGGACCTCACAGATTCGGAATGCAAAGTATACAATGGTATCGGATTCTCATGATTTCCATTATATTTTAAATGACATTACGATTCGCAAAACAGAATGCAACGCACATAGTGGGAGCTAAGCCTACGGCAGAAGTGTAACTAGGAATCACTGGGTCCCCCAGCAACACTCTGATGGGGCCCCTATCCGTGGTTCATCCACAGTGGCTTTCTGGGAGGAGGGTATATCTGTCATTGTAGGAGAAATAAGAAGATGCCCCCCATCTGCTCCCCTCGTAGTTATGCCCCTGTACCCAGGTTCACCAGATATTCACAGAGCAGAGCAAGGGGTGGAGCGGAGATGGTAAGCGGGGCTGCCAAATTGGTTCCTTGTATGGCATTTCAGCCATGACTATGGGACTTTGTCCATGCAGTCGGAACAATCCCATTCAAATAGGGATGTCTTGCAGCCCTGAATGTGCCCTCAGGTCAAGCATTTTAGGGCCTGACATTAAACAGAAGGAAGTTGTTTTAACTGCAATTGCCCAAATTAAGACAATCCAATTGCAGTTGCGATTTTCTTTAAAGCTGGGTACACACGATGAGATATTTCGGTCCGATCGACCGATAGTTCAGTGTATCGGACGATCGGACATGGTGGAAAACCTCGTCCGATCGTGTGGTCCTCTATGGACTGCACGATCGGTCGCGGAAACTGTCGGACGCGGCTGCTTTTGCCGCGACCGACACTCCTTCCTCCTGGCTGACCGGTCGAAAGTATCGAACAGTCGGTCAGGAGGAAAAATCGCTAGGAGTGTACCTAGCTTAAAGGGCCAGGTAACTCCCCAGTCTGCCATCTAGTCTTGTGCCCTACACAAATATGGCTACCACGGTTCATTTTATCTATGCCCTACACAAATATGGCCACCAAGGTTCCTCTTTCCGCTCTCGTTTCCGGTTTAAAAAAACCTCGAGCCATTGCAGCGCGCACTGTGGAGTGACGTAGCAGCGGGCACGCCCTTTTCTGTTCAATCAGCCGGATACTGGGTGGGGGAGGGTGAATATTGTCTGAAAGATGGCGGCGGAGAATGCCATCATCCCGCAGCTTGCGGAGATTATAACTCCGAGCAGCCCTGCTGCCACATGTAGCGATCCCATGGCGGGGGGTGACACTAGTAGTAATGTACACACCACCATCCCCTGCCAGCAAGGTGAGTGAGTGAAGGAGTAAACCGTAGGGAACCGTGTCTGCCCCGCTCAGGGCCCAGAGAGAGGCCGACACAGATCAACGGCTTCCAGGGAGAGGGGAACAGTACTGGTCTTGGTGACGGGGCGGAGAGTCGCATTACTGTGGGGCACAGCAAGTGTACAGGGCCGGCTTGCTATTAACGGGTTGTAGGGAAGAGGATGCTGGGAGTTAGGAAGAGGATGGTGTTGGGGTGTGTAGGTCAAAATGGCTGATGGGAGTTGTAGGAGGAAGGTGTTTGGGTTTATAGGCTAAAATGGCTGATGGGAGTTGTAAGAGGAAGGTGTTGGGGCGTATAGGCTAAAAGGGCTGATGGGAGTTGTAAGAGGAAGGTGTTGTGGCGTCTAGGCCAAAATGGCTGATGGGAGTTGTAGGAGGAAGTCAGTAAGAGGAAGGTATTGGGGTGTATAGGCTTAAAATGGCTGATGGGAGTTGTAGAAGGAAGTCAAGAAGAGGAAGGTGTTTGGGTGTATAGGCTAAAATGGCTGATGGGAGTTGGAAGAGGAAGGTGTTTGGGTGTATAGGCTAAAATGGCTGATGGGAGTTGGAAGAGGAAGGTGTTGGGGCGTATAGGCTTAAAGGGCTGATGGGAGTTGTAGGAGGAAGTCAGGAAGAGGAAGGTGTTGGGACATATAGGCCAAAATGGCCGGGTGGGAGTTGTAGAAGGAAGTCAGGAAGAGGGAGATGTTGGGGTGAATAGGCCAAAGTGGCTGATTCTGGGGCTTGTAGTATGGGAGAAGCTGTTGAATCTTGCTTGAAGTTGTAGAAGGGTGTTGTGAGAGGCTGTGTGTTGAAGGGTCGAGAATTCTTAGGGTTCCGGAGATTTCTGGAATATGTAAGGTGGAGGAGGGTGTAAGTTATAGACAGACCCTTCTTAATTGTTTGTAGCCCCCATCATTACATAGTAAGACACAAACCCACTGTGCATTGTAATATGGAGTTTTAGGGAGATGCATTAAAACAAGTGATGATTACCTGGGCTCCCTGAATATAAAAGGGGTGTGCGATCTCCTTTGGTCACAATAATAGTATTGGAAGGTGGACATTCCTAGCCACCCCCTTTACCAAGAATTAGTGGGCAATTGGCCCTTTTTGAACTAAAAAATAGCTACGCTGTGGCATGTAATTCACTGGTTATATTGGGCATTTAAAATGCCTATGTAGATTTAAACGTCTAGTCCAAATAATGCTTGCTTCCTTATTTTGGAATAGGGTTTTGTCGATAACACCGTAGTACATTATTCCCCGACTAAAGGCTCATACACACGTGTGATCGCGGAGGCCGATGCACGATGTGTGTGAGCAACTGTTTCGACCGACAATCGTGCCGTGTATGGGCATTTTGTCAGCGGAAACGGATGTTCGTTCGGGGCTCGTTGCCCGGGCCGGGTGGATCATAAACGAGCCCTGACCGAACGTCCATTTCGACCCGCAAAGTGCCCATACTTTGGCATGCTTGCTGGCCGAAATGGGTGCACATAAACATATTTTGCGTGTCGGCCTCTGCGATCGCATGTGTGTATGAGCCTTTAGTCTTGGTAAGGGCTACTGCACACAAGCAGTTTATTTCCAATTAGATTCCTTGTACAATAATTTGGTTGGAATTTATTAGAAAAGAAAGACTGGAAATAACGGTCTAATTTTTATGCCCTTGATCATTCTACTAAAATCAGACATATTGGTAAACCTTGATAAGTTCACATTAAATCTTGTGTACACTTAGAGGTCCTATTTTATTGCTTATCAAAAAATTGAAAAGGCTAAATATCATGCAAGTGTATGGTGTTAATTACTGTCTGTGACAGTGTGAAATTGGCAAAGGATCTGCTTGTGTGTACTAGGCCTTAGCTTTAAAGTTTGATTGTTCACCATGTATATGTAGCGCTATTATGGGCTTTGTTGGGTATAAATCTGCCAGTCTCCTTCAGGGTAATTACTCTTGAATAGAAAGGGTCTAGGGAACCGCTAGTCTGTGATAATGTACAGTCTGTGTTTGCATAAGTAAGCCAAATCATGGAATGAAATCTATTGTTTAATAATCACCTAACCCCTTTTGACCAGTATCTTGTGTGTAGGTGAAATGGGTGGAATTGTAATGTATTTTTATTTGCCCCCTTTGTAAGGAGAATAGGGTATCCAAAGTTCTTTTAGAAATTGAATATATATTAACACCCCTGTTCATTGTATAGTGTGGTCCCTTACATATATGTATTTCAAGAAGAATGAGGCTTCTTTTTTGAATCTTGCATAAGAAAAAACAATATAGTATCCAATCTCATGTAGTTTGACATACGGTAATAAAATAAAGCACATTGATAATTTCCAGGGTTGTAATAAACATAAGTGACTTTTAGAGGGGTTTATTTGTTGCAATTTGGAAAGGCAAAGTGATACCACAACATTTGTGTGCCAAATAATGTTAAACACTTCAAATGCAAATAATGTTAAAGAACGCAAACGTCATGTGCAAAATTTTTCTTATAAGGTGTTTAGCCTGGTACACATAGATAAACTAGACCCAACCCCAGCTCCTGACCAACTTACCGATCACTATAATGAACTGTAACAGGTCGGGCAGGAGTACAGGGGAGTCTAGCTGATATTGAGCACACCAATTCTTTGCTGCACAAAAATATGTGCAAGCTATTGTTTACCATCGTGTCCGTTGATACCCAAAGAACTGTAAATGGAAAATTTCAGACAACTGGTAAATTTCAATAGGCTGGGTACACACCATCAGATATGTGTTGCCGACTGTTAGTGACATGTATCGGTCAGTCATCCGGAAATGCCTGATGGTGTGTGTGGCAACCCAGCTCGTTGGCTGTTAGTAAATCACAGGCGATTGTGCGGTTCCCTGTGGGACCACATGATCGGTCACACGAACTGTCTGCCGTGGCCACTATTGCTGCAATTGGCAGACATTTGTCCTGGCCGAATGGTAGCTAGTAGCGTGCGCTCGGTTGGGACAAAAACTTGGCTGGTGTGTACCCAGCCTTACAATCTCCAGACAATCCATTCCAATTAGGTGGTCTGACCGCTAACCGATTTGGTGTGAAAACTCAGCCCATATGTACCGTTCTTGCCAGAGCCTGTGGTTAACTTTTTTCCACACCTCTTGCTACATAGTGGAATTGTTGAAACTGTAAAAACTGCTATGTTTTTTTCATACAGATTTTACACTAGCACAATTTTAGGCTAGGCACACATGTCAAAAATTCGTCCCGATCAACCGCTGCAGCCAATATTTTGGTCAATCGGTAGAAGGATATGCCTTGTGGTGCCCATACATTAGTGCTCCCCTGCAGACGTTCCAGACAACAGCCCATCCCTATAACTTTACAGCCAACATTGCAGGAAAAACGTCAGTCTCTGCGTTATCTGTCCGGGGAACGCTGCAGGTACTAACAGCTGTGGCAGTAGATATTAAAGCTGATAGTTTGCCTTTTTAAAGGGTATGTCCACCCCTAAAATAGGTTTTTAATATTCTGCTCCCCCATGTCCCCCAGCCCCAACCGCATGTTTCTTCTTTTCAAAAAGCTCCCCAAACTCTTACTTACCTCCCCTCGATCCTCCGCCTCACTGCCGGCCCTCTGCTTGCGAGAATGCAAGCAGAGGGGCGGGACCGGCAGTCGCGTCTGTGATTGGCTGAGCGGCAGCCAATCACGGACGCGGCTGCCGGTCATTCAGTGCAGCGGAGGAAAGCGGAGAGGTAAGTAAGAGTTTGGGGAGCTTTTTGAAAAAAACAACAGCGGTTGGGGCTGGGGGACATGGGGAGCAGCATATTAAGGGAGTTTAACGCTAGGGGAAGGATAGTAAAACGGGAGGAGGGGAGGGAGGGGAGAAGGGCTGCAGTGCGCATGGCAAATATCTACCGAGGCTAGATAGCAGGCAGAGACCTGCTATCCTCCTGGTGTTTATTTTGAGACTTTGGGGGGGGGGGGGGTTTACAGGAGAACCCTATGGAGCTGGGATGTGAGGTAAGGATTAAACTACACTACATGGTGGGGCCAGTAGTTGGGGGGGATTATAGTTTTGGGGGTGGACATGCCCTTTAAACGTCGAATTGGCTATAATGACTTACAGGTGAATGGCCAGCTTTAAAGGAATAGTTCACTGAGAAAGCAAACTATTCCTTTATTGCGTTCATTGAAGAACAGGAGGTAAAGGAGGAGCTATGCCACCCATACCATTCTTCAATTAATCTAACAGAAGCGAAGCAACAGAAATTAACCTTTTGCGCAATCTACCGCCGCTGGCTTTTCTTACCGGTCCCGGCTGTTTCTGGTTTCACTTAACTATAGTACGTGTGCATGCCCGCTATAGCTAAAGTAAAGAAGAGCCAGCGGTGGATCGTGCAAGAGGTAAATTTCTGTTGCTTTGCTCCTGTTAGGCTAATGGGAGTTTAGATGGGAGTTAATGCATGGCTCCTTTACCTCCCGTTTTTCAATTAATGCAATAAAGGAATAGTTCACTGAGAGTGGCAGACTGAACAAATAATTTGTGGCTGATTGTGCAGCTGTTATGGGGCAGGCTATACTCTGGGTGTGTAGGGCTAACCATAAGGTGGCAAAACACTAATTAGATGTTGCAGTCGATTCAACATTTAATCCGACAAATGTAGAGCCAGCTGTAATGTCTAGTGGCTCAGCTATTCTTACCTTAAGAAATTTAGTGTGGTGTTCCCCAGCCAGGCCATTTATGATTGACGTTACGACTTTAGCATTGGTATTAAAGTGATTGTGCCGTGTTGGTGTCAGGAAAATAAGCAGTTGAGTTGTATATGGGCACTTTTAGGCATTTTATGTCTTGCAAGATTGTGTTTCAACAATTCCTTCAGTACGACAGACAATAAAATGACTAAAGATTTTTTTAACCCCTTTCAGGCCTTTTCATTTGTTTAGGTTTCGCCTACTTTGCAACATTATAAAACTCTTATCGCTCATGAAAAAAATAAACTTGAGCCATTTAGTTACAATAGAGATGCAGGGAAAATAAAAGCTGTCTTAAGGTCTATACAAACGTGTAATGGCGTGACCGATTTCATGCTGCACAACTGTAGGACGAACGGCTATGTTGGTTCTTGTATTGATTAATGTGTGGATACTCGGACCTGAAGCGTTGATTCAGCCAGAACAAGTGCCCATACATTACCGATAGATGCTTTTACACACATTGAGGGCTAGGCCACACTTGTTTGTTAAAAAGCGCACTCTGATGTTGGCCAATTGTTCTGGCCACACTAGGTGTGCGTTGATCTGCTTTTTGGAGCGCATGCGATCGCAAGCACATGCCAAATTTTCTAATGTGTTGCTGTGGGGCCTCACCCTCAGTGGCACTTATTTATTATATTGCAGTTAGGGGAGAGAACTCTTCTCTGTGCAAAGTCTACCTATTTTCCTTATTCGGAAAAACTGCGTTAATCTTGAACTCAGTTGGTAACCTGGTAAGGAGCGGTGAATAGCCAGTTTACTCTGTTCACCAGAATGAAAGATGTGTGTGCCCTTTCTGATGGGACATTAACAGATCTGCAAAATGCAGGATAAGGATTTAACATTAGCTCACGGTGACTCCTGTGGGACATGTCACTGATGTTTTCCATTCTGCTGAATACTATTTTTTGCTATTTAATGCTCCTTACCACAATATTTCTGCTGGCATAATTAAAGTGCCCGTTAATCACAACCCTAGGCTAAGTACCCCCAAGGCTATATTTTGCCCTACTGACCATCACTGATGTCAGGCGAACCTTTGTCCAAACTAAAGAACTAAAGATTTTCCAGTTTTCTATGGACTGCATGATCAGTTGCACCTGACCCGAATAGTCAACTGTCATGGCTGGTCGAACAGGTTAAAATATTGACTTGTGTGCCTAGCCTTAAAGCTGTTGCTAGCTGAAGGCATTACATTTTACATGTATTATAATGGAACCCTATAGTGAGTGCAGGTTTTCAAAACACGTTTGTGCAGCAGCAAATCGTGATGTTACTAGGCTTGTGGGACAAGTGGAACATGGTTATCAAACCTTGGTAAACTCTTCCATGTTTTTTAAAACTATTTTTCTCAATGGAAAAATACAGTTAAAAGTAATTTGTTATACACCTGTAGCTTTTTCATTATATATTTAAGGAAAGGATGAGGGGAGAAAATGAATGTAGCGGTTGGTTCAATGGCTTATATATAGAAGGTGTTATAATTGGGGGAGGGGGGGAGTTATATTTAGCACTCCAGAGAAATACATTAAACTTTCCAGAAGTTAAGAGATACCATTTTGTTTATCATACGTATAGTGGTGCTTTTATTTTGGTAAATCTCGGGGGTGTCCATCCTGTGGCCCCCAGACATTTGGCAACTCCCTGCATTCCATAGCTGCACTCTGCTGTGTTAGGGAATGCTTGGTTTTTTAAAGGGTATCTCAACTGCTAAACAATTTTTGCTATTCAGTTTTGTTGAATAATGGGAGGTAAATGAGTGGTCTCTCCTCCCCTACTTCAATAAAACCTGCAGGAGTCAGGAGAGTAGGGGTGCAGATTCTTTCAACCCTTACCCCTAAAGGGTTAATAATATCCAATATAGTAAGCAACTTATGAAAAATTGCACACCCATGGATAAGTGAACTAACTTTTATTGAACCATCAACACAGCAAATGCACCTGATGAAGGGGGAGGAGCCCCCCAAAACGTTTGCTGTGTTGATGGTTCATTAAAAGTTTGTTCGCTTATCCATGGGTGTGTGATTCTTCATAAGCTGCTTACTATACTAGCGAAGGTAACGAACTTACCTGATCGCTCACTCCTCCGCAGCGTAGACTGATGGGTCCAGACGGACATTTATATGCATCACACCCAAGATTGTCACCTCCCTTTTGTCCCTAAAGCCCATAAAACTAACTGCTGCAAGAAAGTCCTCATCTAACATAGATGTTGACTTTCTTCTGTGTTGCAGCAGTCATTAATTGTGAGGGTGAGGGTGACATAATGGTCATTGACTCTGCATTCGAGTACCCCCTCTCCCCTGCTTTTTGAGCTTACAGGGGAGGCATGAACCGAGGAGGAGTACAGTATTGAAATGTAAGTAATCTGGGCTTCAGGGAAAGAGTGGAGGTAAGTGACTATAGTGATCCCGGGGTAAGGGGGTGGGGAAGGTGTGTCTGGATAGACACAGGTTAGATAACCCTAGGGAGTTTCGTCTACACCAGAGGGTATGGAACTACACATGTGCTAGTATCTAGTTTATTCACTTCCTCCAGTTTATGGGCCACTTTTGATAGTAAGTATGTTTAAAAAAAAAATAGAACTTCAAGGGAACACTCCAGGGTGAAAAATTACTGCCTCATTACCTAGAAGTTAAACAAAAAAATATTTTTGTTTCTAGCATTAGCATGACGGTTTCATAAATTAGTCCCACAGGATGAGAATCCTCACACTATTGCTTTTATTTAACCAACAAAGGGACCTATTTATTCCATGGTGGCATATATCCATTTAGATTAGTCCCAAAAGCTCTAATTTAATTTTTGCAATAGGATAAAAAAAAGTTAAAGTTGTAACCATTAACCCCAGGATTCTTTGACACCTAAGTACAGCAAGTGTTTGGGCACTTATTCCATTACTCTAAACATGTTTTTTTTTAATTATCTGGTTTAAAATGTGTTCCAATCCTATATCAACTGAATGCTGCAGCAAAACTAGAATTTGAAAAACATAGAAAATTAAAAATATCTGCAACTTGATGCAATATCGCAACAGAGCACACCTCCATACTGTACTAGTTTCCACAATGCAGCAACCACTTTGTTACTGCAGTTACTGCATTTTGGGAATGGAGGAGGTGGCCATTCACATACGATTTCCACATTAGTATCTGTGGCACATTGTAAAGTGATCTGCACACATGGAACAGACTGATCTTTCATGTGTGGTATGGGCATTGGTCGGCCATACACTGGTCGACAGTATTGCCTCTTTATAGTAAAGGGAGCCGACCGATGGAAATCTTCAGTCGATCAGATTCGGACCCTACACATTAGCGATATTACCTAATATCACTAATGTGTATGACCACCTTAAAGGGTATCTCCACTCGCTTGGTCTGACAGGTCCCGACGGACCTTGTCTTCTATGCACATAGATCGCGCATGCGCATAGAAGACAAGGTCCGTCGGGACCTGTCAGACTACGCACCGGGGGAGCGAGCGAGCGGGTAAGTTTCTTACCTTCTCACGTGGCTCCTGTGTGTTCTATTGAAGAACGGAAGGTAAGGCACAGCTCCTTTACCTCCCGTTCTTCAATAGAACTGGATTCCCAAAACTTATAAAAACGAGTGGAGATACCCTTTAATCAATAGAGTCCAATAGACGTTAACCTTTGTGCTATTATACAGTAGTTAAAATTAAATACAAGACTACGTTCTTTCTGTTAAAATGATCTCTTAATCACATCTCCGGCTGCACCCTGGGAGGAATTTTATTGTTGATATTATTTAGACTGACCACCTTACCCTCTGCTCCTCCCTTGTCCCCAGTTCTGAGCATTCTCACTTGAGACTTAATGCTGGGAAAGACAGAAAGTACCTCCACAGACTTTAAAAAACAAAATTGACACTTGAAAGGGACTTATACATAGCTACAAGCTGCTGAAAGCAAGAAGTGTTCAGGAAGTTATATTGCTTAACCATTTTTACCTAGGGTTGTGATTCAGGGTTCATTTGAAAGGTACGATGGAAGGGTTTTTATTTAACCATAACTTGTTCAGAGACTATTTTAAGTTAAATTCTTGAGGTGCACTGTACAATTTTCCCCAATATTTAGGAATAGTGCAGGCCCTGGGAAAAATTTTTTTTAAAGGGCATGTCCACCCCCAAAACTATAATCCCCCCCAACTACTGGCCCACCAGTTAGTGTAGTTTAATCCTTACCCACATCCCAGCTCCATAGGGTTCTCCTGTAAACCCCCCCCCCCCCATAGTCCCAAAACTAACACCAGGAGGATAGCAGGTCTGCCTGCTATCTTGCCTCCGGTAGATATTTGCCATGCGCACTGCAGCCCTTCCCTCTCCCTCCCGTTCTACTATCCCTCCCCCTAGCATTAAACCCCCTTAATATTCTGCTCCCCCATGTCCCCCAGCCCCAACGCATGTTTTTTTTCCCAAAAAGCTCCCCAAACTCTTACTTACCTCTCCGCTTTCCTCCGCTGCACTGAATGCATTCTCGCAAGCAGAGGGCCGGCAGTGCGGCGGAGGATCGAGGGGAGGTAAGTAAGAGTTTGGGGAGCTTTTTGAAAAAAAGAAACATGCGGTTGGGGCTGGGGGACATGGGGGAGCAGAATATTAAAAAACGATTTTAGGGGTGGACATGCCCTTTAAAAACCCCATAGTAACCTGATATTACATTATGTAGTCTGGGGTTTTCACTTATTTGGGCAATAGCTCCCATAATTCCATCGGCCTATTGGTATTTTTAAAATGTCCTAAATCCTGAGAGTTGGTCAAATAAAATGCTGTACTTTTATTGCACAGGCCCAATATTTAATACTATAAAATGCAAGCCATTGATATTAGTTTCCATTTAAAAGGCGAGCTGTATTTATCAGGTAGGCGTTTTCTACCCAGAGCTGCATCAATGTGAAGTCGTGCTGACTTGGGCATGCTCTGTGTGCTGCTCCCAAGAATCTAGAGAGGAGCTGTACAATGGCTATTTGTATCAACCTATACCAGTGATAACGAACTTTGGTTTCAGGTGTTTGGAAATTACAACTCCAAGTATGCCTTGGTTGCAGAATGCAACCAGGACATGATCAAAGTTGTAGTTTCTAAGCATCTGGAGTGCCTAGGTTCGACATCACTGACCTATACTAAAGAGAGTAAATAAATGTAGTGTAGCTGTAGTAAAAAAAAGTAACTTGTTTCCCACTGTGGATGTGAATTTCTTAGGCAAGTTCATGGACTGTAAAGAGACTGATGTTCTCATGACATTACCCTGAATGGGACTTCCCTATCCACTTTACGACCGACATTACAACTGTTACGTCAATCGTCAAACTGTATTCCCACCAGGGAACGTTGGGTGTAAAGCTGGGTACACACAGTAACGATAAAGCCCGAATGCTGTCGGATCCGACGGTATTTGGGCTTTATCTTTATGTGTGTACCTTCGGTTCCCGAACGAGCACACGGCCGCCGAATGGTCGGGTCGGCTGAACGCTTGTTCGGGAAAGACCGAAAATTTCCCTATAGAGGAGTCTAGAGCGGCCGATGGAAACACACAGTCCAGAGCGTTCTCCCTATGATATTCAGATCCTGTCTGTCCCCTTTCAGAAATCTGTACTGTGTGTACCTAGCTTAAGTATCAGCATAATTTGTGTTTAGATTCAGCCTCTTAATTCTTAAAATGCAGAATTGTGAAGAAGTTTCATGATGAGTCCATTGTTCATATTTTAGTCATTGTTTACCCAATTTATTTGTTTGACCTTTTTAGTTTATTTAAAGTTGGTTCTTAAAATATTAACTTTTAGGGAAGATATGGTTGCAGTCCATCGCTAGGGTTTTATACCATCCAAAGATGATATTAAAGATTACTTACGTTTGTTGCTACCCCATTGAGCTACGAAATCGATGTCAGCAGCTCCTATGTTCTGATCACAGGGTAGCTAGGAGGGGCAGAATTTTGCAGCTCTGTGGAAATCCGCATTGAACAAGAAGATAAGTATAATCACGGATATGTAATATAAGTTCTTGTCGTTTAAAATGGTGCTAATTTTGCCCCAACCAATCAGATGTTCTCTTTCAAATAGTAAATAGCATCTGATTGGTTGGGGCAAAATTAGCACCATTTTTAAGGATAAGAACTTTTATTACATCTCCCTGAATGTATATTAAAGGGACACTAAATAAGGCATTTGGTACATTGCATCTGTTTCTATTATTCACAGGGAGGTGAGAACACTTATTCCCACCTCCCTATAAATAATAGAACGCCCAGGGGACACTGGAACTTACCTTACCAGCGCTCCACTCGCAACTGACTCTGAGCTGACAGCCGCGCTGTCCCGATCGCGCACCTATCTTTTGTATTGGCGCGCATGCGACAAAGATAGGCGCTTGGTCGGGACAGGGCGGCTGGTGCTTCTCACAGAAACAAAATTGAGAGGTAGGAATTACCAGTCCTATATCCCTGTCCCAAGTACTTTTCATTAGACAAGGTAAGAAACTTGCTCGCTCGCTCCCCCGGCGCGTTGTCTGACAGGTCCCGACGGACCTTGTCTTCTATGCGCATAGAAGACAAGGTCCGTCGGGGCCTGTCAGACCAAGCGCTGGGGGAGCGAGCGAGCGGGTAAGTTTGTTACCTTGTCTCCTGGCTCCTGTGTGTTCTATTGAAGAACAGAAGGTAAGGCACAGCTCCTTTACCTCCCGTTCTTCAATAGAACTGGATTCACAAAACTTAGAAAAATGAGTGGAGATACCCTTTAAAAAACTTTATACATTATAGTTCTCCATACATTTTTAAGTTTCTCTTCTAATTTGGTGTTTTATAAGAGAAACTGCGGTCCCTACACACGTTTTTACATGAAAGTCCTCTTTAAAAAAATCCCTTAATTCTAGGCCACACTGACGCAATTCTTGTGTGCATTCAAATGTGACAGGTCCCACAGTTTACAGAGCACAACGATCCGTTATTGGAGTGCATGCAAATGGCCTCTCTGCCAAGTTTGTTAGAAAAGTTACAGCTGTTAATAAATTAAAATAAATATTTAGGACTCGGCTAACTAAAGGCGTCAAATGAATACACTGTCGGGTGTATAGCAGCGTACACTTAAAAGTGTCGGGACAAGAGAAAAAATTATTAATTTTATTTTAACCATTTTTTGCAGCCATAACTTCTTAATCCCCAAATAAATTAAGGTAAAAATAATTGTTTTGCAATATTAGTCCAATATATATAGAAAAAAGTAGAGTACTGTGATACTTTTAATGGACTAAGTTTATTTTAGTTGACAAACTTTCAAGGGATGAACCAGAGTACTGCTCTGACCTGAGGAAGAGGGTTGATCCCTTGAAAGCTTGTCAATTAAAATACTAAAATAAACTGTTGGTCCATTAAAATTATCACAGTACTCTACTTTTTTCCAAATACATTAAGGTATTAAAGTTATTTGTATTGGGTCCAGTTTCCTTTAAGAATAGTCTGCATACAAGTGTCTCATTTAATACACCTCTCATACTTTAAAGTAAGGGCAGGATCGTTTAAAGGAATAGTTCACTCTCAAAGTGAACTATTCCTTTAATATATTGATTGAAGCCCGGGAGGTTAAGGAGCTATGCCTTACCTTCCGACCTTCAATCAATATTGCAGGGTCCGGGAACGAAGATACCAAAGACCTTATCTTTTACGCGATCCACCGCAGCCCAGATGGAATCTCCGACTGCTTCACTCTTCTGTACAGCTATTGCGCGTAATGCACGCTATAGCTGTACAGGAGAGTGAAGCAGTCCGAGATTCCAGCTGGGGCTGGGTGGATCGCCTAAAAGATAAGGTTTGGTATCTTCGTTCCCGGACCCTGCAATATTGATTGAAGATGGGAGGTAAGGAAGGTCCTTAACCTCACAGAAAGCAGGTGTAGCTACTCACATAAATATATCTCTCTTCCAAAAGGGTCTCTTAACCTGCCGGGCTTCAATCAATATATTAAAGGAATAGTTCACTTTGAGAGTGAATTATTCCTTTAAAGATATTATAATTAATCAGCTGTCTGTACAGATGGCTTTGTCTGCAGTTATTGAACTTATCCTGGGTTTATTTGGAAGGTGATTGAGAGGTCTGTTAATAGAGTAAAGTTTTATGGTGAGCACAGTTCCCCTTTTAAGGATATCTATATGTAAAAATGCAATACCCCTTTCCTGGGTTGTATAACTTTACTAAGCCTGTCACTTTTAGGTTCAAGTGTGTACATTCATCCTGTTATCACTTCTGTTATTTGTTAGTGTGCACACCCCTTTAGCTAGCCCAGTCACACTGCGCTTTAAGCATGTGCAAAACTTGACTGAGCCAGAGAATAAGAGGAGGAGGTGGAGCTCTGCACCAGTATCCACATAAAAGAATGAAGCTGGGATGATTCTAACACACTGGAAGGTAAGGGACAATCTTAGCATTGTCTTAAAGATTATAATCCAGGTATCGGGCATTTATTACCTATATTTACTCACATTTGTCCCTCCAAAATGAGTCTTGCCACCGCTATCTTTTATTAGGGACCAGGAAATATACATGTGCAAACTTCTTCACTACCTTTGCAGGGAGGGAGTATAGCAGACTTTAAAATAAGACCACAGTCTTCGTAACTATTTTTTTCTAGCCAGATTGTGATTTGTAATCAACATTATGGCTGTGATGTCAGTTGCAAAATGAACAGGCTGGGTGGGGGAAGAATGTCATGGGAACATCAGGGTTAAAGTGTGTGGTTATCTTAAGCCATTATTTCTTAAGTAAGTCATAAATTATTTAGCCTTTTTTTAAAGACTAAAGGTGGCCATACATCTATGAGATTTTACTTACCCGACTAAGCGCTCACGCGATGTTCATCGATGCTGCCGGAACCGCTTCTCCCGATCGTTTATTTGACCGACAAGCGATCGCAAAATCCCATTCATTTTGCGATCGCATTTCAGTCGAATGTAAGATCGGGAGAAGCGGTTCCGGCAGGATCGAAGGAACATCGCTTGAGCGCTCGGTCGGGTAAGTAAAAATCTCATAGATGTATGGCCACCTTAAGGGCACAGCCACACTGCAACGCAATCACATGCAATTTTGTTGCGTTTGTGCATGCGTTTTTTCATTAAGTATTGAAAAAAGCATGCGATTGCAGTTTAATATGCCAAAAAGGCACGTTTTCGGTGCGTTGCCGCTGTTTCAATGATATGAAAAACCGCTTGCGCAAATGCAAAAAAAGCACAGCAGAGTGGCCTAGCCCTGAAACCTATCCGTATTTGTATATTGCGGTGCATTTTGCATTGTCGATATCGAGCAGGCGGTAGATAAAATGGGGCTTACGTACCAAGAGGTGCAATAATTTGCCTGTGTGCTCAATCTACAGCAACCAATTGGATGTTACTAAATATTTTCTGTAAAATGCAAGCATCTGATTGGTTATTTCAGATTAAGGCTGGGTACACTCGATGGGATCCTTCGCACCAACAAACCGTTCGATACATGCAACCGTTTCGGCCATAGAGGACTGCATAATTGTCCATGGTTTTCCGATCTCGGAAGAATAAACGGTCAGTCGTGGTCATCTGAAGAAAACATCCAATATTGCGGGCTGATCAACCGATACACTGAAATGTCGGTCGGTTGCCCCCAAATATTGGAGGGTGTGTTACCCAGCTTAAGAGCACAGCAAAGTTTGCACCTCTCGGTACATAAGCCTCAATATTCATTTTAACATCTGTCTTGCAACTTATGAAAGCAGTCTTCTTTTTTTATTCTTTAGTTGGCAGACAAGGGAATTTCCCACAAAAATCAGTAAATGTGTTTTAAGTTACTAAAAGTACATCTCTAGGTGTAGGGAAGGCAAGTCCAAAATGCAGCCCTCCAGATATTTGAAATCTTCCACTCCCATCTCCTTTTTAATCAATCTGCGGTAGCAAAGGACAACCATGGAATTCTCCAATGTCTTTGGAATGCGTGCTTACCTCTCTCCCAGAAATTACATAAACTGGCATAGGCATTTTTATGATGACCATAGACAGTAGATTTATTGTCCAAATAGATCTTTCTCTGTGGTTGGAAATCATCTAATAACAAGATAAGCATGTGTCCGCTTTATGGAGTATATTTCCACCGGTGCACAAATTATACTTTCTATGGATTGTTTTATATCGTTAAAAAACCCATAGACAGGTATGTCCGACCTGCAGCCCTCCAGATGATTTCAAACTCCAAAAGCAGAGGGAAACCATGGAAAGCTGGGTGATGCAGTTGTTAAATATTTGATGGGCTTTAGTTAGACATTTTTGCCATAGACTATACCATAATGTCACTAGTTTTTACCATATTGTGGTTATATGTGAACAAACGTTTCTGTAAGATAGTTAGACAGTGGGGGTGGTATGATGTGAATAAAGGTTGAAATAAACCATAACACATCCTTCACATGTTTTTTTAATAAAATACAATGCTAGATTCCTTTTAGCTAGGTCTACAGGAGTATGGCAACAAAGTTCTTCCTGATCTGGCCATGGAATGATTTTTAAATGAGGCCGATTGCGCGCTGCCCCTTTATGGCGGATCCTTATACAGGTTGTAAAGCACTAGTTCAAATTCACTAGAGTGTATTGCAAACCCAGTATACATTACAAATATATCTAAAATACAAGAACAATAAGCATGCATATTCAAGCAAAGAATATTTACATTGATATTGAGGAATATTGCCCAAAACAGTGGAAAGTCCAAACTAATGTATGATGTGTAGGGTTAGCGTGGTTTATGCAGTCAGTATGTGGGGCAGTGGCGTCTTTTAAAGACTTTTGTAAATAGCGCTGTTAGTGCTGGTGCACAAAGAGGACCCGCAACCCCAATACCAGTCCATATGGTGGCTTCCCATCAAACAAAGAATATTCAATACCATTCTTTTAACCTTTCACTCTACTGCACCTCCCTACTTGGTCCAGACAAAGGACTGTCGGGTGCGGTAATAGTGCAACCGATCGTGTGGTCCCATAGGGAACCACATGATCGGCCATGATTTACCGGCACATCCATTTGTCCGATACAGGCGACCGACATTGGTCACGGCTGCGAACGAAAGCAGCACAGGTTTCTCGGCCCAATCAACGATATTTACATGTATTGGTCGGTTGGGTCAAAAGAAGAAAAATCTTAAAGTTTGCTTCTTGAAGACGTTTCCCTAGTCATCCGACTGGCTTTCTCAATTCAGAATGACTTGTACAAGAATCTGTTGGCTATTAAGTACCCTGGAAAGTCCCAATTAGCATATGACAACCAGGTAATTGCCACAGATTCTTGTACAAGTCATTCTGAATTGAGAAAGCCAGTCGGATGACTAGCGAAAGGTCTTCAAGAACTAAACTAAGTCCAGTTTATCTAACTGAATACAACGGACATACCATAACCTGGATGAATGAATATTAGATATACCATGACCTGGATGAATGAATATTACAAATATGCCATGACCTGGATGAATGAATATTACAAATATGCCATGACCTGGATGAATGAATAATACAGATATGCCATGACCTGGATGAATGAATAATACAGATATGCCATGACCTGGATGAATGAATATTACAGATGTACCATAACCTGGATGAATGAATATTACAGATATACCATGACCTGGATGAATGAATATTACAGATGTACCATAACCTGGATGAATGAATATTAGATAAACCATGACCTGGTTGAATGAATACTACAGATATACCATGACCTGGATGAATGAATATTACAGATATACCATGACCTGGATGAATGAATATTACAAATATACCATGACCTGGATGATTGAATATTACAGATATACCATGACCTGGATGAATGAATAATACAGATATACCATGACCTGGATGAATGAATATTACAGATATACCATGACCTGGATGGATGAATATTACAGATATACCATGACCTGGATGAATGAATATTACAGATATACCATGACCTGGATGAATGAATATTACAGATATACCATGACCTGGATGAATGAATATTACAGATATACCATGACCTGGATGAATGACTATTATAGATATACCATGACCTGGATGAATGAGAACCTTCACAAGCATAAAAAGCTACTTTTCTGGAGTAAATTTGTAGGCAAATTAGTGTGCAAGGGCATGCAAATTCCTCATGTAGAAATTTCTTTTTGGAATACAGTGCATGCAATGTGGCCACCCAACATTGCAATGCACTTCTCTGCGATTCTCACGTTAAAGGACAATTATACTAACCATTTCCCCCGATCCACTCCTGCAAAGTACCCAGGGTGAGGGCCTACAACGCTAAGTCCTCACCTCTGGGTACTTTACAAAAGTCCTGAAGTATCTCCCTCGTCGCTCCGGTCGCATCCTCCCCACTGTCAGTGACAGTCCGGGAGGCAGCCAATGGGAAGACATGCCTCCTTGCTGAGCTCGTCTTCCCATTGGCTGCCTCGTGACCTGTCACTCAAAGTGCCAATGGGGAGGATCGGACCGGAGCGACGAGGGAGATTATGAGTAAGTACTTCAGGACTTTTGTAAAGTACCCAGAGGTGAGGACTTAGCATTTTAGGTCCTCACCCTGGGTACTTTGCAGGAGTGGGGGGAAAGGAACGAGGGGGAGGTGAATATAATTGTCCTTTAATTGATTTCAAGAGCGATCTTTAGCGCATGAGAAGGCCTAGCCCTAAATGTCCAGTTTTCTCTCCAAGGCAGATTTCTCATGGAAAATTTTGTTCAACGCTCATCGCCCTGCATAGATTTGTGCTTTTTTAAAATATTAACGTGAACTTTAAAAAGTAGATTAAACTACTGAAATGGCCAATGTGCCTTTCTGTCACACAGTGCAGATCAAAGATTTGAGAGGATAGTGTGATATAGGTTATTAGAGCAAACCTTCCCATTTTTACATTCTTGTTTAAGGCTGTTAAGCTGTGTACACACCGTACCGATCTGTAAGATTCTGTCAGTCATCTTTCAAAGATGTGGCTACCTACAGTCAATACCAAATATAGGGAGATTTTGTTACTACGCATAATTTACAACTTTGGTAGACTCCCTATACTAGAGTAAAGGGAGCCACCCAGTACCAAGGAAAATTTTCCGTCTGTAACAATCGTTTTCAAGGCCAATGCTGAACATTCATCAGCATCGGGAACTATCATTTCACACGTACACACGTTACTGAAGAAAGGACCAATCCTGTCGATACTGTTGGGGTTGGCCCTTTATCGGGAAGATGTGTACCCAGCTGTACCAAAAAAAAGTAGCTAGCTACAGTAAAGATGGCCAAACACGTGATTTCCACAGCATGTGTGCGGAAAGATCACATTGGTATCTGTCTGCACACATGCTGTGGGAACAGCACACGCGGACCCGACCGATCCCCATACGCGGTATGGAGATCGTGCGGCCGTACACAGCACAATCGGATTGGTCCCCTCTACTTAAAGTAAAAAAAACGTTACCGGCTGATGGAAACTTTCTGTCATGATCGATCGGCAACAGCCCCTACACACTGACGATAATAGGTAAATCCCGTTGTTCTCCGTCACGAATTACCCAATATCGTTTGTGTGTATGGCCACCTTTAGCAACTAGGTAAACCAATAAATGTTTGCTTTTTTTTTAATGGCTTTTCTACACAGTATGGCATTTAATCTGTAATGTAAAAAAAAAGATGCATTTTCCCCAACATATAGCCCAGAAATTGAAACAAGACCACTTTAAGCTATTAAGATAAGTTTAAGATTATTAAGTTTAGCTCTTTTCCCAATAAACAAAGACACAGGTCTGCCCACTCCTCCTTTATGGTCTGGGCATGCTCCATGTGCTTTATCCAGTGATGAGGGTGAGCCCTATAGTCAAATGTTTCTTTTTACCAGCTTAACCTTTTGTAGGGCTGAATGTTCTACATGAACAAGATGATTGTCAGTCCATATTTAAAGGGGAAGTTCAGTGCAAATACATGTACTTTTCAGAAAAAAGCAGTATTTTGTCATCCCAATGAACTTAATCTGCCAATTCAGCATTTTTTCTGTGTATAAATAAATGCAACCAAAATAATGACTTCCTATTTGCAGGACCCCTAATAGAGACAGTTATGGTCTTGCCCATGACCCAGTGCCTGGGTTGATTCAGTTGCTCAGTAGAGATTTGAGCATCTTTGACCCATCCAACAGCCAATCAGTATAAATTACTGTTAGGAACATGCATGTGGTGCATCCTGGGAAGAAGAAGGACCGTTAGAACCTGAAATGTCAGCTCACTAATGTCAACTGCAGGGAACAGCAAAGGGTATGAAATCAACTGATTTTTCAAAATGGAAGAGAATATGTAGAATAACTAAGAAGGCATTACACAAACTAACAATTTAACAAATATTGATCATTTCCACTGAACTGTCCCTTTAATGTTTAGGTTATGTTCACACTACAGAATACAAAACACATTAAATCCACCATATTAATATGTATAGCGGTATTGTGTGTGTGTGTGTTTTTATGCGTTTTTGGGTTAAATGCGAAAGAAACAAGTATTTATCCGTTTAGTGTGAACAAAGCCTAGGAGATAAACTGTATGACTGTGACCAACTGCTGGATGTTCAATTGTAAAATAAAAGACCTTTTTGCTGGCTGATAATGCAGTAGCTAATGATGGTTTGTCTGATTTAGAAACCTGTGGCTTTAATTTACTCTAATGCTTCAAAGGTCAGGTTGGGGGACTTTGTACCTTTTAGGTTTTCTGTCTTGTGCAGGGACAGTGATGCATCTGTGACTGGCAGTTGTTTTTATAATCTCTCCTTTTACTCTTTACAAGAGGGTAGTGATTAGTTTTCCCCGTTTACTATCTCTGCTTTACAATTACTATTACTTGAAGCCGCTTCCTGTCTGTATCTCGGGTTAGAGAACGGTTTGTCTGTGATGCAGTTATCTTGGGAATAAGCAAACAGCAGGCAGCCCATTCAAAAGGCTGTAGCATCCTCTGGCAAGTGCAGGCCCCAAAGAGCACTAATCATGTAATCTCTTGAGAAATCCTCCGCTGTTCATTAAAATCAACAGGCTGTGTTCATATTTACATATGCAGTGTGTGTGATTTCTATTCTCACTGGTATTTTCCCTTATTTTGTCTTTAAACATATTTTGTATGTACATTTAAAATGGCTTTATTAATGAACTGTTCCTGTCAATGTGTGATTAACCAGCATAATGTTTAAATATAATTTAAAGTGTTCCGCAAAATGGACTACCTTTATAGCATGTTTAAAGGAGACTAAACATATTTTTAAAATTTAAAAGCTTTTCTCCCCAGAACACCTGTACATTGTAAGAATCTTCTCTAGTAAGTTGCATTTAGTATATGTGAGAAATAGATTCTGTAACTAAAACTAACCTCTACATGTGCAGACTTTCTTCTGTTGGATTTACGATCCAGTGCAACAATCGCACATCCAATTGGAAGAACATCTCGATGTTCCCTACCTTGAGACCTCAATCTTTCTGCAGATTTCAGCTTGCAACTTGCAGAGAGAAAGGGAAAGAAGATGGGGTCTGGGAAAAATTTTCTGCCTGGCCCGATCTTTGTTTTTTGATAAACTGCAAGACATTGTCAAGCGGTCGATTGGAACAACGAAAAGCGGGTTTCGACTTTTCAAGTGATCCATTCGAACGGTTGAGCCCGTGTAGAAGTAGCTTAAGGCCAAGTTGTTGTGAGTACACCCTATGTAGTCTCCAAGTAGCCTAGTGAGCATGTTCACTTATTAGCTATGCCTCCTGACCCCATTATTCACTGTCTTTATGCACAGTGTTTTCTATACAGATATCTCCATTCCAATATGAAAGTCCCTGATAAGACTTTGAAAGCTACTTGTTATCTAGCAATTTATTAACCAGCCAGCATGAATTGCATACAGCCTTCCTGGGTCAATAAAAAATAGCTGATTTTATGGACATTTTTTCATAATGTTCCTAGCAAAAGATAAAGCTTATAAATGTACCTGTATTCTTTGCGTATGCAGTGGTGGCTTGCCAGTCTGATCGTATGTTTTCATGGGTTCAAATCTTCAGACTAAAGGTAGCCATACACAAGGCTGACATTAAAGCTAATATAGCTTTAAGTCAACATTATACAAGCAGCAGGTCTTATCTTGAGACAATCCTGTCTTCCCATTCATTTTGTGATTCAAAAAAGAACGGGCTAGGTGGTTTTTAAGACCCATAAAGTCATGGGTTCCAATCCCCAGAAAAGTTCACTCTAAAAAATTTAATTTTCCTTTAATATATTTATTGAAGCCTGGGAGGTTAAGGAGCTATGCCTTACCTCCTGTTCTTAAATCAATCTCTCAGGAGCCAGGGCCGAAGGTAAGTATACTTACCTTTCATGCGATCCACCACTGCAAAGCTTAAAGTCTCTGACCACTTCCTGGTTCTAATCCACTATTACTATTATCGCATTATTGCGCACGCACGCTCTAGTGAATTAGAACCAGGAAGCTGTCAGAGATTTTCAGCTCTTCATCTGTGGATCGAGGGAAAGGTAAATATACTTAAGAAAGGAAGGTAAGGCATAGCTCCTTAACCTCCCTTCAATCAATACATGAAAGGAATAGTTTAATTT
Organism: Hymenochirus boettgeri; assembly: GCA_019447015.1. NCBI lineage: Eukaryota > Metazoa > Chordata > Amphibia > Anura > Pipidae > Hymenochirus > Hymenochirus boettgeri. The sequence continues at coordinate 35,713,145 of CM033469.1, forward strand.
TGCAGTAAACTATTCCTTTAAGCTGGCATTACACAAGGCAGACATTTGATAGATTAGATGTTCTTCTATAGACAAAATGTCTAAACTATCTAATATTTAAAGCCCCCCATACATGGCGTTGATGGTTTGACTGATTTGGCAAATTGTCGACCCCCATCTTCCACAGAATTCAAGGGGAAATTCTAATTGGGGGTCCAGTAGGTCCATACATTGCCTGATGATCATACAACATCAGAATATTTTGACAATGCGCGGTCCGGATTGTAGTCTGTATGTGCCCCTGTATGTGCAAGATAGTAGCATTAAATATGGTAAAATGTGCATTGAAGAAAAACTAACAGGAAGATTCAATAAAAGTTCTTATAGTTTAAAATGGTGATAATTTTGCACCAACGAATCTGATCTTATTTAACATTTGTAAGCTTACATCTGATTGGTTGGGGCAAAATTTGCACCATTTTAAACTATAAGAACTTTTATTGAATAACCCTGTAATTGTTTAAACCCCCCCCCCCCCCTCCCCAGTTAGTTGTACCCAGACAAGCAGGCTAAATCATATCTCGTACCTCTGGTTATCAGCTTTGCAAACTCCACCTTCTATCCAGTCTGGACTCTGGTTGAACAAATAAAAATGTGCACTTCCTGCAGGAAGCTTGGTGATCAAGCTTCCTGCAGGAAGCTTGATCACCACTCAAATCCAACTGGACCAAAGCCAGAGTTTATAATGCTAGAGGGCAGGGTGCTCTAAATGTTTATACCCCTCCATTAACTTAAAAGTCAAGTTATCAAGAATATAAAGTGGTGATATCATATCGGTAGGTTGTGCTCTTAAGTATATAAGCCATTCATACCCTTTCTCAAGCTTTTGTTGATTGAAACTTTTTTTTTCACACAGAAATAGTGTTGGATGAGCAAACAAAAAGAGATCTTTTCACTGATACGTACTGTAAAGTGTGCTGTGCTGTTTTACAGTTTGAATCACATCGAATTGCTCATTATGAGGTAAGAAGCAGCAATTTATTTTTTCAGGATCAGGAATGAAGTTACTAAACAATGTTTTCACTGTGCTTTTCATTTATCGAAAGATACAAAAACTGTCAATTCTCAAAATTCTAGATTATTCCCCATAATTAGTAGCGTCAATAGGGGGGACATGGAAACTCCCCTTCCAATATAAGTCAATGGCGAGTTCTGTAAGAAAGGGGTCACCATTCCCTGAGCAGGATTTTCAACTTGCCTTATGGGCGCAAAGGCCCTGCCCATTATGTTACCCTGTTCTTTTGTGCAAGTGCTAAATTCTCAATTCATTGGCCAATAACCTATGTATAATCTGTGTACTCGTTAACTGTTTAACTGGGGAATTTTGTAGTGGTCTGTAAACAAATGGAGTTAAAAAGGTCTGGTTCACATCACCATATTTTAGGTCAAAAGATTACACTGTGATTTTCCAGCATGTCAGATTGTTTGGGCCTGACCGTTTTTGTAGAAATCATTTCGAAACAGTTGTAATTTATTATTACAGGGCAGCAAATCCGTAAAGAGACATGTTTCTGCTTTATGTTTACCAGGGTTTAGAAATGACCATATGGTCCTGTTCAGGAATTGGAAGGCTATGCATAGAGAACCATTTTAGTACCACAGTGTGAACTTGATAAGTGATCATTAATTAAGTCTGCAGGTGTCATTTCCTGCCTTTAAATGGCTTTGCCTGAAATAACTGCAGTCATTTAAATTTCAGGGTAAGAAACATGCACAGAAAGTTCGCCTTTACTTTCTAAAGAATGAACTGGAAGAAATGGCTCAAAAAACCCAGAAAACGGACCGTGTGGATTTTCATGTAAGCATTCTTTATCTTAGAAAGATCCATATGCAAATATGTCTTGGTTTGATTGATTATGGTTCTTATGTTTAATTTCAGGTGGATGGAGAAGTTGCAATCGACAGAAACAAGTTTTGCAATCTTTGCAACATGGTTTTCAGTTCCCCTGTCGTTGCCGAGACACATTACGTGGGGAAGATTCATGCTAAAAAGCTAAGGCAGTGTGCCTTCGACCAAGTGGAGTGGACACCACAGACTGACCAGGAGTTCTCAGCATCCTCACCAGTGGTCTCACAGGCAGAAACTGGTGAGATGGGTTAGTATACCCTCTGAGCACTGTATTATTTATACGGTCCACAGGGCTTTGAGTGCACCGACCTATGTGTATTTAAGAAACTGGTCAGAATAGGGGTACGAATAACTGAACATTTACTTAGGTCTTACTTTCAAGCCCCTATTCTGTTGAGATGCTAAGAACTGTTGCCCAGCAACCGAGTCTATGTTTCTAACATTTCCAAATATATTTATCTGGGGGTACGCTTGGTACTGCTAATGAACTAAGAGTAATGCCATGTGTGTGACTTGTGTTTAAATGATCACATCAGTTTTGAGTTTTCTTCTTTGAAGAAACAAACTGTATAAGCCTACCGGAGTAAAACTAGTTGTTTGTAAAGGAAATGTTTGATTGCCTTAGCGTGTCATAGAGCACCTTCCAAAAGTAGCAGCTTGAGATGCCTGAGTGACTGCCTTAAAGTCAGTAGCTGCCATCGAGATGTCACATTATGTGTACACATATGCAGCCAACGAACAGCCATAACAAATGATGATTGTAGGTTGTTCATGAGGGAACACGATTATTGTCCAGTATGGATGTTTGTCAGTGGTCATGTGTGAATCAAGCATGTAGCAAATGCAAAGAAGTTGGAGGAGCACACTATTTCGTTTCCAGTGTTTATTTCAGCAAAAAACTGTGTGTCTTTTTTGCTGAAATAAACACTGGAAACGAAATAGTGTGCTCCTCCATCTTCTTTGCATTTGCCATATTGCTGTGGCCCTTGAGGTGAAGGGCTGGAAGGATTGCACCTATTGACTAAAGGCCTTGCAATTGAGGTGTGCTGGAGTGTACTTCGCTGAAAGTTTTGGAGAATCAAGCATGTAACAGCTTTAAGCTGTGTCTTGATGTATATAAACATCACTGATGAAATATAATCTTTGTAAATACTATTGTAGAGCCTTACTAAAATGTGCAAAATGCCTAGAAAACAGTGAAACAATAGTAGGAGTAAATCAAAGGTATCAAACCTTCACTGGAGTTATCACACTCTACATTCTATCACACGGTGAGCTTTCCATTATGCCTATCCTCAAATTTGGTAGTAAACAAAGCCAAACTCTACAAATGTGAGCGTCTATTGATGTTGATTTCTCATCTGTTTCTGCCTTTTGCTTTATCAGCTGTCCCACCTACAGCAGAAAGCCCAGTCAAAGAGCAAGAACCCGACGTAAGCACAGAACAGCAATCCTCTGCCAACAATGAGATTGATCTCAATGACCCGAACAAGTACTGCAGGCTCTGCTGTGCATCCTTTAATAGGGCATTGGTGGCACAGCAGCATTACAGTGGGAAAAAACATGCACGGAATGAGGCCCGTAAGAAGATGATGGAGACTGGAATAGCTGATTCAGGTGGTAAGGATGGAAGTGACAGTATGCATTAACATTTTGTTAAAGGGGCGCTAAACTGATTAAATAAAGTATCTTGTATTTTCATCTATTATTCACAGGGAGGTGAGTGCCTATTCCCACCTCCCTGTGAATTATAGAACCCCTAGGTTCGGGAGTTAAAGGATAAGTATACTCAAAAAACAAATAAAGTTTAAATGGTAGCTGAATCCCTAACTAACCTCCCCCCCCCTTTTTTTTTTTAGGTCCCTTCAGAGCCTGAGTCTCAGCCAGAGCCTGAGTATACTTAACCTTTAAATTATCCTGCCGACACACCACTTGCTGCTTCTCACCAGCAGATAGTGCTCTTTGCCGATAGTGCTCCAATCTTTTAAAATTTGCACCTATAATAAAGATAAGAGCGCGTTCGGGACAGCATGCCGATCCGCTGCAGTGAAGTACAGGCAGGTAACTTTAAAGGAATATTTCACTGAAAAGTGCATTGATTGAAGAATGGAAGGTAAGTGACCTATGCCTTACATTTAGTTCTTCAATCAATTGTAGTACAGGAGCGTGGAATGAGGGCGAGTCTATTTACCAAACTCCCGATCCAACGCTGGTTAAAGAGACAGGTCTAACTCCCATTTTGCTCTTGTTAAAGGGTATCTCCACTTAAAAGTTAAATTGAATAACAAGAGTTAAAGGAACTATGACAAATGAATAAGTATTTATAAGTGGAGATTTCATAGCTTTAAAAATTTTACAGCTAGCCTAGCGGCTCTTAAATTGCCTGCATGACAAATGAAAAATGTAGTTACAGGTCGGGGATTCAAACAAATACTGTCAAGTATTTCAGATTGATTAAAGTTATCATTTGTGATGGTTGCATGTTCATTATAAGTCTATTGCCACATGGGGTAGTAAACAACAAATCATTTTATTGTTGTGTACATGCTGTTTGTAATTATAATATCAATTGGTGTTTACAGGGTGTGATGGAAAATTTGTGTGCCCAATTTGCAATATCACCCTGACATCTATAGAAATGTACCAGTCCCACATGCAAGGAAACAAGCATCAGATTAAGTAAGTATATAGATAGCCATACCCAGATTGATTTTTGCATAAATCAGTTCCTGTTCTCCATTTTGATTGATAGATCTTTTATTGATTTTGTCCATAAGGCAGAGAGAATTCCAAAGTTTAACCGCAATAGAAAATGCTGGTTAAGGGATGTGGATGAGTGTTTGTATTTAAAGGGATTGTATTAAAGTTTATTTCTTAATCCTTCTTCAGGTAGGGACAAACAAGCTATTCTTAAAATGTAGGGGGGAAAGTAGTGCACCCAATAACTGCCTGTAAAGTTGACCTTACACGGATTAACCAAGCTTGAGCATCTTGAAATCTGTGTGTATGGTTTCAGCACTATAATAAGACATTTTGGTGCCTCCTTCCTATTCTATTCATATAATACCTGATGTGGCATCTCATACCTTTCCTGCCTGGACTCCACAACTTGCTATTCAGCTTGAAATCTGCCCAAGATGTTGCTGCTGCAGTTTATCAATTAAAAGTGTAACCTAAAAGGTTGCATCAATAAAGTAAATAATGGCCGTGTATGTTCTGTATAGATATGTATTCCACTAGTATGTGATTTGTGTTTGTGGATAACAATGTAGAAATGCAAACCAATAACAGTACTACCCCACATATCTGTCTTCTAGTCATTCGTGTGCATATGTTTATCTAGTTAACCAATCCAATCGTCTTTTCACAGAGAAAGCATTGTGGCCAACTTAATGAAACCTTCAAAGAAGAGTTACTCTTTTCAAGATGAATTGGCAGACTACATAAAGGTTCAAAAGGCAAGAGGACTTGCACCTAAGACTCAGTTCAGGCAGGATCGGGACCCAAATGATAGTTGTGATTATGAGGAGGAGGCAGCAGAAGTGAGGCCTCCACCGGGACACGTTAACAACAAGACCAATAGTCCTTACAAATATTTTGGTTCACGTGCAGCTCCCTATCCATTGTACAATTCAGCATACCCAGTTGATAACCGAGTCCCAATGTGGGCACCCCACTGGGATAAAGCAAGCAGACCTCAGAAGGGGAACCACTATAAAACAAAGCACATCTCCCGCACTCCATCCAGCCAGGACTCTAGTGAGGAGTCTAGCAGTTCATCCACAGATGAAAGCAGCGGCTCCTACAAAAGAGACAAGAGGCAGAAAAGAAAGCACCACAAAGAGAGCAGACACAGAGGGTCCGGCAAAACAAAAAAAGCGAGCATAAATATTGAAAAGAGAAAGAGGAAAATGGAGGAAGAGGATTCTGGGAAAGATGAGGACAGACAGGATGGAGGAAAGTCAGAAGACAAAGCAAAACACAGAAAAGACAAAAAGAAAAGGCAAGATGATGACAAACAGAGCAAAAAAATTAAAAAGCTCAAAAACGATGGGGACCAAAGAACAGAAGAGGAATTGCTTTGGGATGAATCAATATTAGGATTCTGAATCGGCTCACATCACTGGGAATAAGGACAGACATTTAGTTTTTTGTACAAACTTTCTGCCAGAGTTCAGTAACCACAAAATCATCATCATCATCATCATCATTATTATTATTGTACTGGATCAAAAAATAATGGCTCGTTCGTATATGGGGCAAGTCTGAGCAAATTTTGACATAGTTTTCCCCTTAACCAAAAAATGGATGGTATCATTCGGTGTCATGGGCCTGAATAGAAAATGCTGAATATTTTACCATTAATCTAACCGTGAAAGGTGCAGCTTATAACCTAGCCGATTCCCATTAATGTTATGTTTTGCTTACCTGTCTCACATTAATGTATAATTTATTTTTAATTTTTCTTTATATTACTTCTATTCAGATTTTTTGTTTTGTTTTCATTTGTATTATTTTGTTACTTCTTGACCTGTCAGCTGCTACGGGTTTATTTAACCTGCATTTTAATTCGGTAGTTTGAAGGCTGCAGATTGACCAGCCTTAAACTGCTTACACAGACTTAACATTTTACCCTGAAAAGATGGCAGTTTGTTCTTTATTTTCCCCCAGTAAGTTTATGAATTGTATTTATTTCAAGGCAATGCGAGCTGTTGACTTAACATTTTAGAGGGATGCGAAAAGCTGGAAAATTTCTATTAAATTTCTCACGATGTATAGAAATAAGATGCTGTAACATAAGTGTATAATAATAACAATAATACAATCGAGAATATCTTTACTGCTTTGTTTCAGAAGTATACAGCTTGGAATCTTGTGTGTGAGTTTTGATTTGTCATTTAGTAGTGACTAGGGATGTACCGGGGTTTAGATACAAACTGGATTTGTTTGTCACATAAAGGGAAATTTCTCTTGTAATGAGCTCATTCAAGCCATAAAGTATGAAATGCTGCTTTGCTAAAATAATATCCAAATCAGGCTCACTATATGGATTGATAATTCAAGGCTGCCGAGTGTTCCCGGAAGAGATATGGATAGAGTGAGACTCCTGTATACACACATTACCTGAATACCAACTCCCAATGTATAATCTAGCAGGGGAATTTAGCAAGTTCAAGTAAAATAGCAATTGAGGTTGAATAAAGACATACGTCCAATCAAGTTCAACCTTTTCACACTCTTTTTTTAACCCTACCTAACAGTTGATCCAAAGGATGGCAAAAAAAAAAAAAACAGCTAAAAAAGGGGGGGAATTCTTCCTGACTCCAAACGGCAATTGGAAAGTATCCCTGGATAAACCAGAACTACAGTATAAAATGCAAAACGATTCAAAGTGCACACTAGTCTTATGTAAACAATTTGTATGTATTCACACAAAACGTGACGTTTCGCAGTCTATATGACCCCTTCCTCAGATGTGAAACAAATGGCAAATTGTTCAACAGTGCTAACTTATATAGACTAAAAGTTAATTACATTTGGAGAGACCTTTAGTGTAAACAATGTGTACAGTCCATATGACACATAAAACACATAATAATATACCTATATGAATTACAGTAGGATAAATAAATTCACTAAAAAAAAGTGCATAAGTGCTATGTCGAAAGTGCAAAGTTTACGTGCAAAGCTTAAAGTGCTTTAATAATAATATCCACTGTATATATAACCTTAAAAATTCTAAAATACACATGTTGGAAATAAATATGACATACAAACTAAATATAAATAAGTGATAAGATAGTGTACATTAGTTAAGAATGATGATGATACATTGTATACAAGTTATGGATCTAATAATATCGGATAAATATATAGCAGCTAAACATCATAACTACATATGTTAGAGGTATTTCTATAATTTATCACTAAGAAAACATTTTAACCCCAAATTGGTATTAAGCCCTTTTGGCTGTAATGTATCTAATTTATGGATCCAATATGCCATTGAAAGCCTGTTTAAAAAACGCTTTCAAAGGAATAAAAGTGATGTAAAGCTAGCCTTTGAAAGAATGGATAAGTCTATATCAACCAAGGCTGAAATTCCACCAGTAGCAGCTCATTTACTTGAAGCCAAACACCAAGTATGTGAGCTAAAGGGGATGGTTATAGATCACATTCCCATACCAAAAATAGGAGGTAACCCTGACAATATGGATACATTAATCAGATACATTACAGCCAAAATACCAATTTGGGGTTAAAATGTTTTCTTAGTGATAAATGATAGAAATACCTCTAACATGTAGTTATGATGTTTAGCTGCTATATATTTATCTGATATTATTAGAACCATAATCTGTATACAATGTATCATCAGTATTTCTTAACTAATGTACACTATTTTATCACTTATTTATATTGAGTTTGTATGTCGTATATTTATATCCAACATTTGTGTATTTTAGAATTTTTATGGTTATGTATACAGTGGATATTATTATTGTAGCACTTTAAACTTTGCACTTTAAATTATGCACTTTTTATTAATGAATTTATTTATCCTATTCATAATTGACATAGGTATCTTCTGTGTGTTTTGTGTCATATGGACAGTACACATTGTTTACACTAGAGGTCTCTCCAAATGTAATTAACTTTTAGTCTATATAAGTTAGCACTGTTGCACTATTTGCCATTTGTTTCACGTCTGAGGAAGGGGTCAAATAGACTGCGAAACGTCACGTTTTGTGTGAATAAACACAAATTGTTTACATAAGACTGGTGTGCACTTGGAATCGTTTTGCATTTTGGACTATGACCATTGGCTATGGTATCTAGTAGCACCCAGCGAATATATTTGAACATATAGGTGTGTGAGAGAAACTGCATTTATCTTTATAAGAACTACAGTATGTATTAATACCAGTAATTCTCAATATTCTATAGTATCCCTATACCAACCAGAACTACAGTATATGTATTAATACCAGTAATTCTCAATCATAGATCCTGCCGTCTATCTTATATAGATCCCTGCCGTCTAATTTATATAGATCCCTGCCGTCCTCTTATTAGATCCCTGCCGTCTCATTCTTATATAGATCCCTGCCGTCTATCTTATATAGATCCCTGCGTCTCATCTTATATAGATCCCTGCCGTCTCTCTATATAACCCCTGCCTTCTATCTTATAGATCCCTGCGTCTCATCTTATAGAGATTCCCTCTGCTCATCTTATATAGATCCTGCCGTCTCATTTATATAGATCCCCTGCCGTCTCATCTTTATAGATCCCTGCCGTTCATCTCTTATATAGATCCCTGCCGTCTCATCTTATATAGATCCCTGCGCTCATCTTCATATAGATCCCTGCCGTCTCATCTTATATAGATCCCTGCCGTCTCCTCTTATATAGGACCTGCCGCTCCTCTTATATAGAGCCCTGCCGTCTCATCTTATATAGATCCCTGTTCACTCTTATCATAGAGATCCTGCTGTATCATCTTTATAGACCCCTGCTGTCTCCTCTTATATAGATCCCTGCCGGCTCATCTTATATAGATCCCTGCGTCTCTATTATATAGATCCCGTGTCAGTCTCATCTTATATAGATCCCTGCTGTCTCATCTTATATAGATCAACTGCCGTCTCATCTTATATAGATCCCTGCCGTCTCATCTTATATGATCCCTGCCGTCTCATTTATATAGACCCTGCTGTCTCATCTTATATACATCTGCCGTCTCATCTTATATAGATCCCTTGTTGCCGTCTCATCTTATATAGATCCCTGCCGTCTCATCTTATTAAAGATCCCTGCCGTCTCATCTTATATTAGATCCCGTGCGCGTCTCATCTTATATAGATCCCTGCGTCTCATCTTATATAGATCCTGCCATCTCATCTTATATAGTCCCTGCCCATCTCATCGTATATCGATCCCCGCCATCTTCCTCTTATAGATCCCGCGTCATCCTCTATATAGATCCCTGCCGTCTCATTCTTATATAGATCCTGCCGTCTCATCTTATATAGATCCCTGCGTCCTCTTATAGATCCCTGCTCTCATCTTATCCCTGCATCTCATCTATATAGATCTCTGCATTCAGGGATCTGTGATCTGCATAAGATTCAGAGTGATATTTTTTCAAAGAGGAGGGTGCACACATGACCAAGGCATTCTTCCCATTATATAGAGGGAGTGAATGTCAAGACTGCAGTTTCCCATGGGGCCACAGGGAAACTCCCTCATACTTAGTACAGGGGCCTGCCGAAAAATTTCTGATTGAACGAGCAATTCAACTTAGATGATTAACGTTGTGGATGTGGGAAAAGCTGTTTGTGCGCTACAACGTTGTTGACAGAAGCAGAAATCTGTCAAAGTCCGACGGAATCTACTTTTCCATTCAGTGGTGTACCCAGCCTTAGTAGACCCAGAGAACCTTTCCTAATTTTTACACGGATTTAGTAACGGACTGTTTTTTTTTTTAATAAGCTAAATAAAAGGCACGTTAATGTATTTTTTATTCATAGATCCTACCTGTAAATATACAGAGAGCAAACAAACCACATGATTCAATTCGATCAACGATATTTGGAAAATAAAATTTGATTCATGTGTTGAAACATAATATAAGATTGCAAATGATCGACAATCGAGCGTTAGAAATAATAGAATTTATACAATATCCAATTCGAATCCTAGAAGGCATAAGAAAAAGATAACGTCATATTAATATTAAGGATAAAAAACTAGTTTGAGATAGGTCTTTCTACTGTCAATTCCACATTAATGCGTACATACAAACATATACTTGAAATAATAGCGGGTGGTAAAAAGGCCTACATAAAGATTTATTCTAAAAATACCGGTTTTTGAAAATATTGTATTAGCTTTTATAATTCTTCAATGCGAGACTGCACCTGTGTATAAAGTTTAGTTCACTAAGCGTAATTAAAACATTAGACTCTTGCTCGCAAGTTCCACATTTAGTCCAATTACATTGATAAATTATCAAGTAATGATGTGCATTTTCATTCATCTTCATTTTAACATTCCAAGAAACTCATTTTACGGTTTAACCCAAAACATCTTGCTTAACACTCCGGTACCTTCTGTGTGTAAAAATAATAAATGAAATAACATTGTATTGATCGCTAGATAGATTCCAAACCACAAGCATCATAAACGCGCAATTATTCAATTATTCGTATGAATGCTAACTAAACAGATAAGCCAGTACAGTATCTATGATTTGTACAAAGCTAACGTATTATACTAAATATACATAATAATAATCAAATTGATGCAAAAGATTCATTTTTTAAGAAGTTATGTGGGAGCGAGTCACATTTGATTCTTTTAAAGGTGCCCTACAATGTGCAAATAGCGTGCAAGGGAGGAATGCCTTTAGAACAATTTGCCTTTTCGATACTAAAAAGAATTTGACCACTAGAGATTAATCAGATAACGGTGTCAGCGTCCATATTGGGGAATGGATTAATGCCGTGCTGATTACAACACAGGTGGCATCGGAGGTATACACACAGCTATACTAATTAAATTCATTTGAAATATTCTAATAATTTTAATACCACTAAGTCCAATTTCAATAATTCTTGCAGTAAATTTACTTACAAATGGAAAATCAAACATATTTCTGTATTAATATAAAAAACCTGAAATTTAGTTTGGGCTATTTTAATTAATACAGGAGAGTTATCTCAACGATTTAATTACACAATGTGATGTTATAATGAGGAACATTTAAATCTCTCCATCAATAGAAAGCCCCCAGACTCATCAGCACAAGCCCAAATTTCTTACCTGCTGACAACAGATAAAGTGACGAAGAGGCACTGTGCAGTGTGATGTTTTCAAGATGTTTCATCTTTACACAAATTTCAGTCTTGTTGCCAGCACCTGGGTCTAATGTGAAAGATGCTCAACTTCCACCTCCTACAGAAAGGTGACACATGACCTGGAGCTGAACCAATGACAAGTTATGACCTGCAGAGTACAGAAGAGAAGCTCTCTATATAGCTGTATAGCCTTCCCCAGCCCAATCAGTGAACGATACCCTGCTCTGTATAATACATTCTTACGTTTCACCCTCCTACAAAATACAATTGCAACTAAGAGCACTAATGGGCAAATATGGATCTTTAGTTGCAGTTTGTCACTAACAATAACAAAATGATATAACAAAATAAAGATTACCATAAGTTTTTATTGGATTCGTTTCTAGAATTACCGTAATATTGACCAGATTTTTTTTTGATTGCCATTGGAGTCAACATGGACCCTTTATTTTTTACCTTCTCGGGAAGACAGACGTTCACGCGTGTTTTTGCGCATTTGTTCATGCGTTTTGCGCTCGCAATAGCACATGCGACTGGGTATAATGGAAATCACGGGAACGCGAATATCCTGCGTTTGGTAACACATGCATTCACCATTTTTGGTGTGTAAACACATGCCCTTGCACATAACGGAAAACGTCTTTTTCGCAATAGAAAACGCACAAGAATAGCACATGCAATCATGTGTGATAACGCTCGCAATTGCGTGCACGATTTAGTGTGTTCTAGTGGGCATCAAACTAGGATAGGCATGTCTTACATACCAACTTTCACGGTCTGTGTGCTACCTCACAGTACCTCACCTAAGTTAAATCTACAGACAAAGCCCATTTCAAAATGCATAGGCTGGGTAACCACAAAGGGGACTATTTGTCCTGACCAAGTGCTCGCTACGCGTAGTGCTCGCCGGGACAACTGTCTTTCGGTCACGCAATAGTGGTTCCTATGGAACTCACAGGCAAGGACTGGAGATGCATCGGAGGCGTTGGGGAATTCGGCGCTGGAGCAGGTCCGTGGATCCACACCAGCAGAATATTTTCGGACGACCGACTGATCGTTCCGTGGATTGTTGGTCGGCAAAAATATCTGCTGGTGTGTACCCAGCCTAAACAGAGAATGAAGTTTATTGGATTTACTTACCACAGAAAAATCACTCTGTGCCGGCATCGAGAGCTCAACCTTTTAGGAAGTACATTGGTTTTGTTTGAGCCGAATTTAAAAGATTGCCACCATGGGGTCTAATAGAGAAAAAGTTTATTTTATCCTGCTCTTCCAGTTACCAAATTCCTCTTTTTATATTAAATGCTTAAAGCTGAAGTAACGTATGTGTACCCATTACAGATTATAAAGTAATGTCCAGAGGATGGTGATTATTGCCTTATATAATAATAAATTATCTAGGGGTCATTTACAGTAAATTGAGAACAAAAGCGTGATGTTAACCAATATAAATAGTAATGAAATATAATGATATGTATGCTATGATATATCTGTATAATCCAATTAATGTATAAAAACGGAACGTAAGGGTTGGCATCATGTGTTGAAATGTCCTGTATGATAACAGTTATAACACACCTAGGAGAGAAGAGCAAGAACTGTTCTGAAGCTTACTAGAATATCTTATGGAGCACAATTTTATGATATCTTGTGGGATTATTTGGGGATGATCCCCACATGGGAAAAGAAAAGCGGCACTAACAGTATATAAACATTATTCTCACTATATTTCAATAACATTATGTCATACAATACATTCTATTAGTTACATTAATGGTACATCAATAATTACATTTTTGATTTGTTGTAATTCTAATGTCATATTACCCATAAATTACAACTTCCGACATGCCCTCTTGCTGAGATGAATCCCCCCTTCACACCTTTCACCCAGTTAAGCAGACATACTCAATTGCCCAACATCTATTGAGTAGACTTCTAAATCAGTATAATAAAATCCCCTATCAGCTATATTATAAGACAAACAACTTTTCTGTCTAGGACGCAATTGCACAGAGAAGCAGAAATGAATGTATTTTAAACCCGTGGCCAAGGTTGGGCACCCTGGTGTTACTGGAAGGGTAACAGTTGGTACAGTATGTGCAAATTGCATGGTGGGAATTCTCTCAGTGCTGAAAAATAGTGATAACTGAGCATAGTCAGGAAAATAGGATTTGGTAAGAGAGGGAGGGGGATAATGAGCCTGAGCAAAAGAAGTACTGGACTTAAGACATGCAGCAACACATGTGTATTTAAAGGAATAACTCAATGCAAATGTGACTATTCCTTTAATGCATTGATTAAAGTCTGGGAGGTTAGGGAGCTATGCCTTACCTTCCGTTCTTCAATCAATGAATTTGGAGCCAGGAAAGAAGATAGAAAAAACTTACCTTTCACGCGATCCACCGCAGGCAGCACTGGCAGGTCCTGACCAATTCCGGTTATATTAACTATAATGTGCACTAATGTTAAACAGGACAGGAATCTGGCGGAATTTCAGTGCTGCTGCAGGGGATTGCTCGAAGGTAAGTTTTTTCTATCTTCCTTTCTGGTAAGAATGCTCAGATCTCTACTGAGCATTCATTTATGTTCAGAGAGAACCCCAGGATCGGAAAATTATGGCCATTAAAATGAGAGAAAACACTGCTGAACCTTGTAAACTAACTAAACCTGAGAATAAACCTCACCACTGGGGTGTAACGTGTGGCCTGGAACATGTTTAGTTAACAGATTAATTAGCCAAAAGGACCAGTTGTACAGTTGTACATTGCAAGCGTTTCGCTACATAGGAAAGTTGCAAGATTGGTGCACTGTATATACTCGAGTATATACGGTAAATCTAAAAAGCAAGTTGCAAAAAAAAGGGCCATTGCGTTTTGATTGCTACCATCTTTAGCCTTTATTATTTAGCATATCAGAGATTCTTATTTCTTGAAATAATGTTTAAAGGTTCAAATGGAAAGAGCCTGTTCACCCTGCAAATCTTTGAGGATGCAATACAAGAAAATATTAAAATTATGTATTTTCTAAATGGTAAAGTCGTAAGACATTTAGTAACTGATAAATGAAACCAACTCAAACAGCCGCCTACTCGCCCGATTAGTCTTTTGGGCAACATCTGCTCTATTGTATAGACAGGCTAATACTTGGGAATTCTTTCGGGAAATAAATACACATATTAAATATGCCTCCACCATGCAACTATGGGGCACATTATATTACTGTCAACTATACCCATTTACTCTGCAATCTCTTGTTCGGCCTTTTAAAAGTACCAAGGGTGAAACCAAAACTGCTAGGTCCTCACGCCTGGGTTTAAAGGGCATCTCCACCCCTCCTATAAAATTTAAATACTGTTGTCCATCCCCCAAACCCCATTTACTACTTACATTTAAAAGAGATGCTCCCAGCGTTAGCTATTCACTTACAAATCCCCGATCCACCGGCGCATCTCCTGCTCGTTCCTGGTAATGTCCGTCAGTCACGGCTGTACAGTGATGTTCACTGACCAATGGCTGATGGCCATTCCCAGAGGAGCCTCCACTGCTGCTCACGTAAGGGCATGCTGCAGTGGGGGACCAAGCGGCCGGTGGATCGGGATTGTAAGGTGAATATCTAACTCGGGAGCATCACTTCTAAATGTAAGTATAGCGTAAATGGGTTTTGGGGGTGGACTACATTATATCAAAATTTTATAGGAGGGGTAGAGATGCCTTTAACCTCTAAGTCACAAGTCGTCCCTCACTAACCACCATCTCAATTGAGAAAACAAATTCTACACTACTGTACTCATGCAGCTGAGTACAGTAGCAAAACACTCCTTCTCATAAACAATAGCAAAATACCACATGTCATCTATTTCACTATTTAACTCTCCGCTCTCTCACTTCCCCCCAGCACTTTGGCTTTAAAAATGAGTGAAGAGGCCATCCCGTGTTTATATTAAAAGGCATAGGACCTCCCCAAAGGGCTGGATCCAGGCTTGAGTAAAATTTAACATTTATTAATCCATTTAGAAACGCTTCCGCTATCGTTTCGGTCACCACGTGACCATCGTCAGGCAGAGCGTAACAAAGTTACGACTCAAACTATAATCCCCCCCCACTATGGCCCCACCATGTAGTGTAATAAAATCCTTACCTTACATCCCAGCTCCAAATGGTTCTCCTGGGAATCCCCCCCCCCCAAGTCCCAAAAACTGCCCACCAGGAGGATAGCAGAGCCCATATAGGACTGCCTCCTGTCTCTCCTCAGGAGAATTTTGTCCTGCGCACTGCAGCCCTCCCTCTCCCTCCTATTTTTTTCAATCCCTCCCCCTAGTGTTAAACCTTAGTCTGAAGTCGGCGGAAGATTACCAGGATCCGGCAAATAGAGGGTCTTATAAGGTTCTTAACTTTCGAGAGTACAGAGAGACACGAGGGGTAAGGTTGGAACCTTACCTAGATGGTATAAAACACAGGACTGAACACTGGACTAACAGACGTGTCATCTGGTGGTAGGCGTGTTTACTAGGGGAGGGAGAGGGGCGGACGGGGTGTGTTGTTGGTGGGTTTTACATGTTATGCAATTATTTAAGGAAGTGACAACATTGTTACACTTTGCTGACGATGGTCACGTGGTGACCGAAACGCGTAGGGAAGCGTTTTTAAATGGATAATAAATCTTAAACTTTACTCAGCCCTATGAGTGCACCTCATAGGATTCTACTGTTCATTGTTCTTGTGGCTGCACCTAGACATTCAAAAAAAACCAAGCAGTAGTGCGATCACTGATGTATTATATATAATTATAATATATATATAAATATATATATATACTTAACCGTTGAACTTTATGTAAACTTAATTTAAGTGTATATGGCTTGCACTTATCCCCTTGTTTGTATACTCTGTATTTTTAAATGTACACGCTGCGTACCCAAGTGGCGCTATATAAATAAATTATACATACACACAAGTCCTGTACTAATCTCTAAAGTTCTGATTGCCGGCACGCTGTTCCCAGCTTCCTCCTTTGGTCTGCGAGTTGACCAATAAAAGTCTTCCTATTGGTAAACCCCCCCGGGCTAGAAGGTCAGATGAGGTCCAGAAGACCCTGACATTTTCTGAAGAACTACTTTGGTGAGTAGTGCACGTTATACTGTGTAAGGAACTTGTAAAAAATTACCGTCCATGGTAGATTCATCAAAAGGAACCTTCCAGCATCCAACCCACAAAATCCAGAGTCTGAAGTTTGTAAATGAAGTCTGGTGCATTTACAGAAACAACCTTGTGGACTAACAAATTTAACTTTGTTGGACTAACAAATTTAACATCCAGTGGCAAGAGTCCTCAACTATGTTGGGATGACTGACAGAAACAAGCCAATTTAATCATCTCACATTTAATATGAAAAAACCTAAAGTTATTTTTTTCTAAGAAAGTAACTCAAACATCAAGTTGTGGGGAAGAGCCCCAACCCAACAATCTACAAAGTGAGCAAAAACCAAACCTCCACATACAAACCTTGAATAATTATTAAACTTGAATTCACCGAGTATGAACAACTATGCCTCTGGGCCTATGACCCATTTTGTAGAAAAATCTAAGCAGATGTCTTTCTCCTTAATGGGTAACTGTGGTCAAAAATGACTTAAGTTAAATTGACAGGAATTGCTTTCCTGAGGATTTTGCAATTGGTAAGAGCTGCAAGTTTGGGGAGTGTGCTCATTATGGGGGACTTTAATTACCCTGACATTGATTGGTGTGGTGGAACTGCCATCAAGAAAAAGGTGATGAGGTAACTGGAGGCTTAGGGAATAGTGACCATGAATAGTGTCATTTGGTAAGTTATCGGAAGGAAAGTGCGCTGGGTTAACAAAGACTTAATTTCGGGAAGTCAAATTTTCCCAGTTAAAAGTAGCTCTTCAGAATGTCAACGGGATAATGTATTATCAGGAAAAGGTACTGAACAGAAGTGGACTGTGTCAAGGGGATTAAGCCAGTTCAGATCTAAATTTATACCCTTGGAAATAAATGTAAAAAAAATAAATCCGCACCCATGTGGCTCGATTCTGTGAAAGAGGCAATGGAAAGGAAGAAAAAGGCATTTAAAATCTTTAAGGCAGAGGAACGGAAAGGGCATTTAGAATGATAAAAACTGTAACAAGTAGTGTAAGAAAGCTATCAAACTAGCTAAATTAATAATGAAGTTAGGATAGCTGAACAAAGCATCACTAAGCCTAAAATTAAAAAGTATAAAGTATATTAATAGTAAGAAGATGAGGACTGAGAAATTTTGCAGTGAACTATTACTTAATGGTGTGATTCAGAATATTAAGTTATTTTATCTTTAGTTCTCCTTTCATAATGAACTATTTTGATAAAAAGAATTGACAGTCCTTTTAAAATGCAGTTTTTAAAACAGAAATTGGTGAATAAGAAACATAAAAGTACCCAAAGGGGCAAATTTATAAACAAAATTTGGATTGTTGACTTATTTTATGAATGTGGCTTTATGTTATGGCAGTATGTTAATATAATACAATCTGGTTAAATAAGCAATACCTCTCTGTATTTTATGCATTGTGTCTGTATTTGTGATTGTGGTAAAGGCCTGATAACAAATAGCAATGCTGCACCTTTGTAAATTTTTTTGGTTATAATTACATATAATTTTTGTATAATGTACCACTAGTGTGACCTTTAGAATTGTACAGCCAGAATGATTGTTACCAAGTACAATTATACTCACCTCCCCCCTATCAAAAGCACTCTGGATGAGGACCTAAACCACTAAGCCCTCACCCCCGGTACTTTACAGATTAGCCAATGGAAAGACATGTTGCTTTGCTGAGCACTGATTACATCGCAGCCTGTCACTGACATGGCAGCGGACCAGAGCAGGGAGGGAAACGTGAATACGTCAGCTGATCATAAACTAACAAGGGGTGACATGGTAGCTGTTTAGCTCTCACCCTGGGTACTATGCAGGTGTGTAACAGGTAAAATGTCCTTTAACATACATTCTTAACATGAAAAAAAATTGGATTGTTGTTTTAGCAGATAAAACTGTAATTTAAACAACCTGTTCCAAACCATAATGAAACCATTATTAAATAAACAAAAGAGGAAAAAAGGGAAATTATTTTAAGCGTGTTTGAGGTTCATGAATTTATTTTGATGTTTTGCCCAACCGACAAGACTCAGTGATGTGTAGACATTAGCGAATGGAACATAGAAATATTAGCATGTTTACAGGAATGACACATTTGAAAAAAAACAATAAGACACTTACCACAGGTTACATTTTACTGCCACTTTCCTGCTTTAAGGAAAACAAGTGTCTGAGGCTTTTATTAAATATACAAGTATGAAGGATTAGATGTCCTTAAAAAAACAAACAATAGTTTCCAAAACACTTGCCTTAGTTTCCTCCATTCATACCGCCAGTCTGGGCCTACTGCCCACTGCCCTAAAATGCGCTCTGCAAGGAGTGTGTGCGGACCTTCCAATTGTTCAGCCTGGGAAGATTATAGGAAGCTGACAGGGGACCAGGACATAGCAGCAGTACCAGACAGACATTGAAGGACTTGTTTGGGGGAACTAGGGATAGCTCCAGAGTGAAGACAGGCGGTTTTGGTCCTCAGCCTGGGTACTTTTAATTTCAGCTGTATAATTGCCCTTTAGATGGTTCTAAATTACATACATAGATATATGGTGCTTGATTAGAGAAATAATGCTAGCAGTGAAATTCTAGATTCTGGCAAACCGGCTAAATAAATGATAAAATATGGACTGTAGGTGCATTCTGTAACCATTAGCTCTGTAACCTTTTGGGATCACAAATATAAACATTGGATTAACTACAGCTTTGTTCTAAACAGGAATATAGGACATGGTATACAAAGGCTGATCTTTAACCCAGTCTAACATGTATGTGTGTTGGTAGATTTTATTACATATTTCTATGCACAGAGGATCAGTCAGGGACAAATTATCAGCCCCTTTCTGACACTGGATTGATAGCGCTGTTAAGATGTTGACCAGGAGCACGGTATGGCTTCTATAAGCCTGTGTGTATTACGGCCAGCAGAAGAGTTTCTTAGGACCAAGTGAGCAGCTTCTCAAGATGGCAGAAGAAATAAGTTGTGTCCACTTAATCTTAAGGAGGGACGGTGCTCGCAATAATAGTCATTAACATTTTTAGCTTAAATTTTCAGCTACATATATAAAAAGTCTGTTACAATTGAGGCTGTAGATGTCAATCCTAAACAACACAGATATATTTCACAAAAATATCAATAACAATTCAACCCTTTCAACTTACTTACACGACCTTGCCCTAGGTTAATAAAATCTTATACAACAATATATATTCTTATAATACAGGTTGTTTGGAGTTAAATGCTAACAACAAAAACTGTTGTGAAATTGATATTTTCTGATTTCAAAAAAAGATTTCTCTTTTATTCAGTTTGAAACTGGGGTTTTTACAACATTAATGCATCGCCACTGCTGGACACAAGTCATATACACACAATTTATCGGAGAACTAATTGAAAATTCTGCATTGATTGTAGGATTCCTAAAATTTAGCAGCGTTGTCTTTTCACCGAAATTCCCATTTTTTTAAAATGAGGTTCACAGACATACATAGAATGGAGGTTGAATAATGTCAATCTAGTTAAACCTTTATACCCTACCCATAATGCTGCTATCAGTTACATAGTACTGGAGGTTGTATAAAGACATATGTCCATCTAGTCCAACCTTTATACCCTACCCATAATGCCTGTCTAACAGTTACATGGTAACATAGTATTGCAGGTTGTATAAAGACACGTGTCATCTAGTCCAACCTTTATACCCTACCCATAATGTCTGTCTAACAGTTACATAGTACATAGTATTGGAGTTTGTATAAAGACATATGTCTATCTAGTCCAACCTTTAACCCTACCCATAATGCTGTTAACAGTACATGGTAACATAGTATTGGAGGTTGTATAAAGACTACATCCATCTAGTCCAACCTTTATACCCTACCCATAATGGCTGTCTAACAGTTACATAGTAACATAGTATTGAAAGTTGTATAAGACATACTCCCATCAGTCCAACTTTATAACCCTACCCATAATGTCTGTCTACAGTTTTACATAGTAACATAGTATTGGAGGTTGTATAAAGACATACGTCCATCTAGTCCAACTTTATACCCTACCCATAATGCTGCTATCAGTTACATAGTACTGGAGGTTGTATAAAGTATATGTCCATCTATTCCAGTCTTTAACCCTACCTATATGTCTGTAAACAGTTACATAGTAACATAGTATTGGAGGTTGTATAAAGACACGTGTCCATCTAGTCCAACCTTTATACCCCTACCCATAATGTCTGTATAACAGTTACATAGTACTGGAGGTTGTATAAAGACATATGTCCATCTATTCCATTATACCCTACCCATAATGTCTGTATAACGTTACATAGTAACATAGTATTGGAGGTTGTATAAAGACACGTGTCCATCTAGTCCAACCTTTATACCCTACCCATAATGTCTGTATAACAGTTACATAGTACTGGAGGTTGTATAAAGACATATGTCCATCTATTCCAACCTTTATACCCTACCCATAATGTCTGTATAACAGTTAAACAGTAACATAGTATTGGAGGTTGTATAAAGCATACGTCCATCTAGTCCAACTTATACCCTACCCATAATGTTCATGTATAACAGTACATAGTAACATAGTATTGGAGGTTGTATAAAGAAAACGTCCATCTAGTCCAACCTTTATACCCTACCCATAATGTCTGTGTAACAGTTACATGTAACATAGTATTGAGTGTTGTATAAGACATATGTCCATCTAGTCACACCTTTATACCCTACCCATAATGCTGTATAAACAGTTACATAGTACATAGTATTGGAGGTTGTATAAGCATACATCCATTATCCAACCTTTATACCCTACCCATAATGTCTGTATAACAGTTACACAGTAACATAGTATTGGAGGTTGTATAAAGACATACGTCCATCTAGTCCAACCTTTATACCCTACCCATATGTCTGTGTAACAGTTACATAGTAACATAGTATTGGATGTTGTTAAAGAAATATGTCCATCTATTCAACCTTTATACCCTACCCATAATGTCTGTATAACAGTTACATAGTAACATAGTATTGGAGTTGTATAAAGACATAGTCTATCTATCCAACCTTTTACCCTACCCATAATGACTGTTAACAGTACATAGTAACTAGGATTGGAGGTTGATAAAGACATACGTCCATCTATTCCAGCCTTTATACCCTACCCATAATGTCTGTAAACAGTTACATAGTAACATAGTATTGGAGGTTGTATAAGACATACGTCATCATTCCAGCCTTTATACCCACCCATAATGTCTGTATACAGTTACATAGTAACATAGTATTGGAGGTGTATAAAGACATAGTCCATCTAGTCCAACCTTATTCCTACCATAATGCTGTCTAAACGTTACAACGTAAAGTATTGGATGTTGTATAAAGACATTGTCCATCTAGTCCAACCTTTACACCTACCCATGTCTGCATAACAGTTACATAGTAACATAGTATTGGAGGTTGTATAAAGATATACGTCCATCTAGTCCAACCTTTACACCCTACCCATAATGTCTGTATAACAGTTACATAGTAACATAGTATTGGAGGTTATTAAAGACATACGTCCATCTAGTCCAACCTTTATACCCTACCCATAATGTCTGTATAACAGTTACATAGTAAACAGTATTGGAGGTTGTATAAAAACATACGTCCATCTAGTCCAACCTTATACCCTACCCATAATGTCTGTATAACAGTTACATAGTAACATAGTATTGGAGTTGATAAAGACATAGCTCTATTAGTCCAACCTTTATAGCCTACCCATAATGTCTGTATAACAGTTACATATAGTAACAAGTATTGGAGGTTGTATAAAGACTACATCCATCTATCCAACCTTTATACCTACCCATAATGTCTGTATAACAGTTATATAGTAACATAGTATTGGAGGTTGTATAAAAGATATAAGTCCATCTAGTCCAACCTTTATACCCTACCATAATGTCTGTTATAACAGTTACATGTAACATAGTATTGGAGGTTGTAAAACGCTATACGTCATCTCAGTCCAACCTTATACCCTACCATAATGTCGCTGTTAAACAGTTATGTAGCACATAGTATTGGAGGTTGTATAAAGACATACGTCCATCTAGTCCAACCTTTATACCCTACCCATAATGTCTGTCTAACAGTTAAATAGTAACATAGTATTGGAGGTGTTAAAGACATACGTCATCTAGTCCACCTTTATACCCTACCCATAATGTCTGTATAACAGTTACATAGTAACATAGTATTGGAGGTGTATAAAGACATATGTCCATCTATTCCAACCTTTATACCCTACCCATAATGTCTGTCTAAACAGTTACACAGTAACATAGTATTGGAGGTTGTATAAGACATACATCCACTTAGTCCAACCTTTATACCCTACCCATAATGTCTGTATAACAGTTACATAGTAACATAGTATTGGAGGTTTTATAAAGACAAAATCCATCTAGTCCACCTTTATACCCTACCCATAATGTTGTCAACAGTTACTAGTAACATAGTATTGAGGTTGTATAAAGACATACAGTCCATCTAGTCCAACCTTATACCCTACCCATAATGACTGTATTAGGCTGGGCACACTGCAACGCACAGGAATCGCGCACAAAATCGCGAGTGTTATCGCTCGTGATGTGTGCGCTTTTCTTGTGCATTTTGCGATCGCGTTTTGCGCATGATTTTCGCCATTTTGTGTTATGGAAACGCATGCGTTAATGCACCAAAATGGTGAACGCATGCGTTACCAAAACGCGAACGGACGCGCAATCGTATGCGCACGGAAATCGCGGGAATTTTCTCGTTCGCGATTTCCATTTAGCGAAAATCACGGGCGCAATCGCGAGCGCGCGAAAAACACGTAGTGTGGCCTAGCCATACGCTCCATAGTAACATAGTATTAAGACATGTCCATTAGTCCACCTTTAATTCCCACCCATAATGCCTGTCTAACCGTTACAACGTAAAGTATTGGATGTTGTATAAAGACATTTGTCCATCTAGTCCAACCTTAACCTACCCCATGTCTGCATAACAGTTACATAGAAACATATGTGGAGGTTGTATAAAGATATACGTCCATCTAGTCCAACCTTTACACCCTACCCCTAATGTCTGTATAACAGTTACATAGTAACAGTATGGAGGTTGATAAAGCATACGTCATCTAGTCCAACCTTTACACCACTACCCATAATGTCTGTCTAACAGTTACATAGTAACATAGTATTGGAGGTTGTATAAAGAACATACGTCCATCTAGTCCAACCTTTATAACCTACCCATAATGTCTAACAGTTACATAGTAACATAGTATTGGAGGTTAATTAAGACATAAGCCCATCTAGTTCAACCTTTATACCCTACCCATAATGTCCTACAATTACATAGTAACATAGTATTGAAGATTGAATAAAGACATATGCCCATCTAGTCCAACCTTTTAGCCAAACATGCCCCACCCAACGGTTAATTCAAAGGAAGGCAAAAAAACAAAATACACCAACCGGGGGAAAAAATGGTTCAGACTCTAAGGGGTCAGCCCCACTAGTGCATGGAGGGACACGAATGTCACACCATGCTGCGCTGAGCTTCCTTTGAGGTTGCCCTTGTGCAGTGCATGTGCTGTGAAAATGGTCCGATGCGCAGCGCAAGGCAGCGGGAATAGTGGGGCCTCACATTAATTTACATGTGGTAGTGCAACACGGCCAAAAAAAGCCTAGTGGGGCCTATCCCTGAATGGCAGTTACATATGTTATGTACACACGGGACTTTATGTTCACTACTATCGAGTGCTTGGCAATAGTCGGTCGATCGCACCGAAATATCTCATTGTGTGTACCCAGCTTTACCTCTTGCCAGAATTTTCAAGCCCAGCTGGGTGACCTGCCCATAACCTCTCTAAACAAGCCAAGTAATCTGCAAACTAATTAAATTATTGGGAAGGGAAGTCAAAGCAAAAACCTGCAGAATGCATTTTTTCCCAATGCTAAGCTAGGTAACACAGTCCAGATTTCTGAAAGATGGCAGACAGGATCTTGCAAAGATTGCATACAACAGTCCCGAGCGTTCTCCCTATGAATATCATAGGGAGAACGTCGGACTGTGTGTTTCCTCGGCCGGCTAGACTCCTCTATAGGGAGTCTAGCGTGGCCAATGGAAATTTTCGGCTTTCCGAACGAGCGTTCGGCCGACCCGATCGTTCAGCGGCTGCGCACTCGTTCTGGAAACGAGCGTACACACATAACGATAAAGCCCCGATACCGTCAGATCCGACGGTATCGGGGCTTTATCGTTACTGTGTGTACCCAGCTCTACTAAGACAATGCTATCGTGCTACTAAGACAATGCTATCTGCTACTAGACAATGCTATCGTGCTACTAAGACAATGCTATCGTGCTACTAAGACAATGCTATCTGTAGTTGTTACAGAAACAAATCTGGGTAGTAAAATCTTTGGTTCTATTTAATAAATAACAACAATCAGAACTCTGGCTCACCTAATTGGAATTCCTTTCACAGAGTTGTTATTGGGAGGCAACTCAAATTTGCCCCAGATTTTACATTAGAGAATTACACATTATTTGCGTGTAGCTACAGATCAAATGTATACATCTATTTCTGCTATAAATTATATATATATTTTTAGAATGACTTCCATTGAAGGTAACTGCTCTGGCTGTGATTGGATTTTAGTCACCCTGCTTCATTCCAGGAAGGTAACACCTCCCTGTGAGACAAATCTTAATTGCACCCTACCTATAGACTAGACAGGGTCTTAAATATGAACAGCATGGGAAACAGGAAGAAAGGGAGCATCAGATGATTGGAGTTGTTACTTGTTGAAAAAAAAAACAAAAAAATATTGCAGATCAGGTCCATTTACCTGGCAAATTCCCTGACATTAATATCTAGACTTTTTTTCTCCTTCATTCTGCTGTAACAGAAGGTAAAGACATATCGATTGGTAAATTTCAATTGACCATGCAGTCCCAATGGC
The DNA here is from genome assembly GCA_019447015.1 of Hymenochirus boettgeri. Taxonomy (NCBI): domain Eukaryota; kingdom Metazoa; phylum Chordata; class Amphibia; order Anura; family Pipidae; genus Hymenochirus; species Hymenochirus boettgeri. The sequence goes on from CM033469.1 coordinate 35,739,058, forward strand.
CCAAAATTGGGGAAATTTTGTCTGTGACACTTTAAATTGCTAAAACTAAACCAATCTATAAAGCTGTTGGCAAAGTGATCAGGCCAAACCCATGTGTACTTGCCTTAGACCCCCTCAGCAAGACTATCCCCGCCCCCCCAAAAATTCTACATAAGTGGCAGCTCATGATTCTGGGCAGCTGTTCAGGGGGGAAAAAATACATAAGGTATCCCTGTCCTATTGTCATGGAACCATATTTTTAACATTTTCTAGTCAAGAATTGGAGCCCTGTGTGCCTGTATTATAAATGTAAACGTTCCAAGTTATATGGGTTACAATTCCAACTTAATATATCTTTAGCGTCTGTGTAGTTTACCAGGATTGTAACATATAAGCAGGAAAATATGTATTTTGCACCATGATTAGAATGATTATGTAATTGCCAGAAAACATTCAAGATTCAAGGTGCACATCAAATTTAACTGTAAAAGCTTCAAAAATAGCTTATAAGGAAAGTGCTTGATCATTTATATTCACAGCTGATAATAATGGGCCTGCCCTTTCCTAGCTCCATGCAAAATGTAGTTTGTTACATATAAATGAAGATAAATCTTCATCAGTTAATGAAATAGTGATGAAAGATACCACAAGCTATTATTGCATAACAGGAGATTTTAATAAGATGTGGTATTTAATAGCGGAGTAATTAAATGCTAAATTAACGCCAGTCTACAAATAAAAAAATAGGCTTTGCAGCATACACCGAAAAGTGACATTGTCACGGTTGCTCATGGTTTCAGTCACACAATGTTGTGTTAGTTGTGTGCATTTTACTGGTGTTTCCAGATGTATTGGCATTTTGAAAGCATTGCTAAATACATTCTGTTAAATGCTGGTCGAAACGAACATAGACATCCATGTGAATCTAGCCTAAGACATTTTAACACAAACTCCTAATGAACGCAAAAGGCAAGCTAAAGCAAATACATTTTGCGTAGAGGTTCATGATGCGTAACAGAGCTGGGGGTCAATACTCAGGGGGCATTGAGAGCAAGGTCCTGTTGCTGATGACACTCAACTTCTAATTGAAGTTTAGTGTCTAATGGAAACTTCTATGATGTGCAATAGTGCAAGAGACCTAGATAGTTTATCAAAATGGGCAGCAGAATGGCAGATGAGATTCAATGTTGATAAATGTAAGGTGATGTTTGGGGTAAACAATCATGAATAAAAGCAAACCTCTAATGGAAATAGATTTGGGGGTTCAGGTAGGAGCTAGCAGGATATTGTCTTGTATAAAGTGGGAACAGATACAAAGAGAAAATATTATTCTCCCTCTTTACAAGGCACTGGTAAGGCCTCTTGGATATGCGGTGCAGTTTTGGAATCCCATATACAAAGGGACATCTTGGAAACTGAGGCAGTTCAGAGAAGGGCAACTAAATTAATAAGGGGAAGGATGGGTTTGAATATGCAAGCAGATAGTCAAGTTAAGGCTGTTTACATTGGAGAAACGACATTGAGTGGGGGAGATCATCACTTTATACAAATATATAATGGGCCATACAATAAACTCTCTGGTGCATTGTTCACTAATCGGTTATATCCGGGGACACGTGGACATCCTTTAAGATTGGAAGAAAAAAAGTTTCATCTTCGGTTAGGAAAGGTTTATTATAGTGAGGACAGTAAAACGGTCTTAGCAGATGTGGGAATGGTAATTAATAGCTTTAAAAGTGGGCTGGATAAGTTTCTAAAACTAAAAATATTGAGAATTACTGGTATTAATAATATACCACAGTTCTGGAAGATTCAGGGATACTATATAATATTGAATTACTGGTATTAATACATATACTGTAGTTCTGGTTGGTCAGGGATACTTATAATTTGAGAATTACTGGTATTAATTACTATGTTTTGTGTTGGTACAGGGATACATATAATATTGAGAATTACTGGTATTATACATATACTGTGTTTTTGGTTGGTACAGGGATACTATATATATTGAGAATACTGGTATTAATACATATACTGTGTTTTTGGTTGGTACAGGGATACTATATAATATTGAGAATTACTGGTATTAATACATTACTGGATTTGCGGTTGGTACGGGGATACTATATAATATTGAGAATACTGGTATTAATACATATACTGTAGTTCTGGTTAGTACAGGGATACATATAAATTATTGAGAATTACTGGTATTAATACATATACTGTAGTTCTGGTTGGTACGGGATGATACTATAAATATTGGAATTATGGTATTAATACATATACTGTAGTTCTGGTGGTTACAGGGATACTAGTTATAATGTTTAAATATAATTTAAAGTGTTCCGCAAAATGGACTACCTTATAGCATGTTTAAAGGAGACTAAACATATTTTTAAAATTTAAAGCTTTTCTCCCCAACACTGTACATTGTAAGAATTCTCTAGTAAGTTGCATTTAGTATATGTGAGAAATAGATTCTGTAACTAAAACTAACCTCTACATGTGCAGACTTTCTTCTGTTGATTTTCTAGATCCAGTGCAACAATCGCACATCCAATTGGAAGAACATCTCGATGTTCCCTACCTTGAGACCTCAATCTTTCTGCAGATTTCAGCTTGCAACTTGCAGAGAGAAAGGGAAAGAAGATGGGTTGGGGAAAAAATTTTCTGCCTGGCCCGATCTTTGTTTTTTGATAAACTGCAAGACATTGTCAAGCGGGTCGATTGGAACAACGAAAAAGCGGGTTTTGACTTTTCAAGTGATCCATTCGAACGGTTGAGCCGTGTAGAAGTAGCTTAAGGCCAAGTTGTTGTGAGTACACCCTATGTAGTCTCCAAGTAGCCTAGTGAGCATGTTCACTTATTAGCTATGCCTCCTGACCCCATTATTCACTGTCTTTATGCACGGTTTTCTATACAGATATCTCCTTCCAATATGAAAGTCCCTGATAAGACTTTGAAAGCTACTTGTTATCTAGCAATTTATTAACCAGCCAGCATGAATTGCATACAGCACTTCCTGGGTCAATAAAAAAATAGCTGATTTTATGGACATTTTTTCATATGTTCCTAGCAAAAGATAAAGCTTATAAATGTACCTGTATTCTTTGCGTATGCAGTGGTGGCTTGCCAGTCTGATGTATGTTTTCATGGGTTCAAATCTTCAGACTAAAGGCAGCCATACACAAGGCTGACATTAAAGCTAATATAGCTTTAAGTCAACATTATACAAGCAGCAGGTCTTATCTTGAGACAATCCTGTCTTCCCATTCATTTTGTGATTCAAAAAAGAACGGGCTAGGTGGTGTTTTAAGACCCTAAAGTCATGGGTTCCAATCCCCAGAAAAGTTCACTCTAAAAAATTTAATTTTCCTTTAATAATTTATGAAGCTGGGAGGTTAAGGAGCTATGCTTACCTCCTGTTCTTAAATCAATCTCTAGGAGCCAGGGCCGAAGGTTAGTATACTTACCTTTCATGCGATCACCACTGCAAAGCTTAAAGTCTCTGAAACTTCCTGGTTCTAATCCATATTACTATTATCGCATTATGCGCACGCACGCTCTAGTGAATTAGAACCAGGAAGCTGTCAGAGATTTTCAGCTCTTCATCTGTGGATCGGAGGGAAAGGTAAATATACTTAAGAAAGGAAGGTAAGGCATAGCTCCTTAACCTCCCTTCAATCAATACATGAAAGGAATAGTTTAATTTTGCAGTAAACTATTCCTTTAAGCTGGCATTACACAAGGCAGACATTTGATAGATTAGATGTTCTTCTATAGACAAAATGTCTAAACTATTAATATTTAAAGCCCCCCATACATGGCGTTTGATGTTTGACTGATTTGGCAAATTGTCGACCCCATCTTCCACAGAATTCAAGGGGGAAATTCTAATTGGGGGTCCACGAGGTCCATACATGCCTGATGATCATACAACATCAGAATATTTTGACAATGCGCGGTCCGGATTGTAGTCTGTATGTGCCCCTGTATGTGCAAGATAGTAGCATTAAAATATGGTAAAATGTGCATTGAAGAAAAACTAACAGGAAGATTCAATAAAAGTCTTTAGTTTAAAATGGTGTAATTTTGCACCAACGAATCTGATCTTATTTAACATTTGTAAGCTTACATCTGATTGGTTGGGGCAAAATTTGCACCATTTAAACTATAAGAACTTATTGAATAACCCTGTAATTGTTTAAACCCCCCCCCCCCCCTCCCCAGTAGTTGTACCCAGACAAGCCGGCTAAATCATATCTCGTACCTCTGGTTATCAGCTTTGCAAACTCCACCTTCTATCCGTTGGACTCTGGTTTGAACAAATAAAAATGTGCACTTCCTGCAGGAAGCTTGGTGATCAAGCTTCCTGCAGGAAGTTGATCACCACTCAATCCAACTGGACCCAAGCCAGAGTTTATAATGCTAGGGGGCAGGGTGCTCTAAATGTTTATACCCCTCCATAACTTAAAAGTCAAGTTATCAAGAATATAAAGTGGTGATATCATATCGGTAGGTTGTGCTCTTAAGTATATAAGCCATTCATACCCTCTCAAGCTTTTGTTGATTGAAACTTTTTTTTTCACACAGAAATAGTGTTGGATGAGCAAAACAAAAAGAGATCTTTTCACTGATCGTAGTAAAGTGTGTGTGTGCTGTTTTACAGTTTGAATCACATCGAATTGCTCATTATGAGGTAAGAAGCAGCAATTTATTTTCAGGATCAGGAATGAAGAGTTACTAAACAATGTTTTCACTGGGCTTTTCATTTATCGAAAGATACAAAAACTGTCAATTCTCAAAATTCTAGATTATTCCCCATAATTAGTAGCGTCAATAGGGGGGACATGGAAAACTCCCTTCCAATAAGTCAATGGCGAGTTCTGTAAGAAAAGGGGTCACCATTCCCTGAGCAGGATTTTCAACAATTGCCTTATGGGCGCAAAGGCCCTGCCCATTATGTTACCTGTTCTTTTGTGCAAGTGCTAAATTCTCAATCATTGGCCAATAACCTAGTATAATCTGTGTACTCGGTAACTGTTTAACTGGGGAATTTTGTAGTGGTCTGTAAACAAATGGAGTTAAAAAGGTCTGGTTCACATCACCATATTTAGGTAAAAGATTACACTGGATTTTCCAGCATGTCAGATTGTTTGGGCCTGACCGTTTTTGAGAAATCATTTCGAAACAGTTGTAATTTATTATTACAGGGCAGCAATCCGTAAAGAGACAGTTTCTGCTTTATGTTTACCAGGGTTAGAAATGACCATATGGTCCTGTTCAGGAATTGGAAGGCTATGATAGAGAACCATTTTAGTACCACAGTGTGAAATGATAAGTGATCATTAATAAGTCTGAGGTGTCATTCCTGCCTTTAAATGGCTTTGCCTGAAATAACTGCAGTCATTTAAATTTCAGGGTAAGAAACATGCACAGAAAGTTCGCCTTTACTTCTAAAGAATGAACTGGAAGAAATGGCTCAAAAAACCCAGAAAACGGACCGTGTGGATTTTCATGTAAGCATTCTTTATCTTAGAAAGATCCATATGCAAAATGTCTTGGTTTGATTGATTATGGTTCTTATGTTTAATTTCAGGTGGATGGAGAAGTTGCAATCGACAGAAACAAGTTTTGCAATCTTTGCAACATGGTTTTCAGTTCCCTGTCGTTGCCGAGACACATTACGTGGGAAGATTCATGCTAAAAAGCTAAGGCAGTGTGCCTTCGACCAAGTGGAGTGGACACCACAGACTGACCAGGAGTTTCAGCATCCTCACCAGTGGTCTCACAGCAGAAACTGGTGGTGAGAGGGTTAGTATACCTCTGAGCACTGTATTATTTATACGGTCCACAGGGCTTTGAGTGCACCGACCTATTGTGTATTTAAGAAACTGGTCAGAATAGGGTACGAATAACTGAACATTTACTTAGGTCTTACTTTCAAGCCCCTATTCTGTTGAGATGCTAAGAACTGTTGCCAGCAACCGAGTCTATGTTTCTAACATTTCAAAATTATTTATCTGGGGTACGCTGGTACTGCTAATGAACTAAAGATAATGCCATGTGTGTGACTTGTGTTAAATGATCACATCAGTTTTGAGTTTCTTCTTTGAAGAAGAAACAAACTGTATAAGCCTACCGGAGTAAAACTAGTTGTTTGTAAAGGAAATGTTTGATTGCCTTAGCGTGTCATAGAGCACCTTCAAAAGTAGCTTGAGATGCCTGAGTGACTGCTTAAAGTCAGTAGTGCCATCGAGAGTCACATTATGTGTACACATATGCAGCCAACGAACAGCCATAACAAATGATGATTGTAGGTTGTTCATGAGGAACACGATTATTGTCCAGTATGGATGTTTGTCAGTGGTCATGTGTGAATCAAGTGTAGCAAATGCAAAGAAGTTGGAGGAGCACACTATTTCGTTTCCAGTGTTTATTTCAGCAAAAAATGTGTGTCTTTTTTGCTGAAATAAACACTGGAAACGAAATAGTGTGCTCCCCAACTTCTTTGCATTTGCCATATTGCTGTGGCCCTTGAGGTGAAGGGCTGGAAGGATTGCACCTATTGACTAAAGGCCTTGCAATTGAGGTGTGCTGGAGTGTACTTCGCTGAAAGTTTTGGAGAACAAGCAGTAACAGCTTTAAGCTGTGTCTTGATGTATATAAACATCACTGATGAAATATAATCTTTGTAAATACTATTGTAGAGACTTACTAAAATGTGCAAAATGCCTAGAAAACAGGAGTGAAACAATAGTAGGAGTAAATCAAAGGTATCAAACCTTCACTGGAGTTATCACACTCACATTCTATCACAGGTGAGCTTTCCATTAGCCTATCCTCAAATTTGGTAGTAACAAAGCCAAACTCTACAAATGTGAGCGTCTATGATGGTGATTTCTCATTGTTTCTGCTTTTGCTTTATCAGCTGTCCCACCTACAGCAGAAAGCCCAGTCAAAGAGACGAAGAACCCGACGTAAGCACAGAACAGCAATCCTCTGCCAACAATGAGATTGATCTCAATGACCCGAACAATACTGCAGGCTCTGCTGGCATCCTTTAATAGGGCATTGGGGCACAGCAGCATTACAGTGGGAAAAAACATGCACGGAATGAGGCCCGTAAGAAGATGATGGAGACTGGAATAGCTGATTTAGGTGGTAAGGATGGAAGTGACAGTATGCATTAACATTTTGTTAAAGGGGCGTTAAACTGATTAAATAAAGTATCTGTATTTTCATCTATTATTCACAGGGAGGTGAGTGCCTATTCCCACCTCTGTGAATTATAGAACCCCTAGGTTCGGGAGTTAAAGGATAAGTATACTCAAAAAACAAATAAAGTTTAAATGGTAGCTGAATCCCTAACTAACCTCCCCCCCCCTTTTTTTTTTTAGGTCCCTTCAGAGCTGAGTCTCAGCCAGAGCTGAGTATACTAACCTTTAAATTATCCTGCCGACACAACCACTTGCTGGTTCACAGCAGATAGTGCTCTTTGCCGATAGTGCTCCAATCTTTTAAAATTTGCACCTATAATAAAGATAAGAGCGCGTTCGGGACAGCATGCCGATCCGCTGCAGTGAAGTACAGGCAGGTAACTTTAAAGGAATATTTCACTGAAAAGGTGCATTGATTGAAGAATGGAAGGTAAGTGACCTATGCCTACATTTAGTTCTTCAATCAATTGTAGTACAGGAGCGTGGAATGAGGGCGAGTCTATTTACCAAACTCCCGATCCAACGCTGGTTAAAGAGACAGGTCTAACTCCCATTTTGCTCTTGTTAAAGGGTATCTCCACTTAAAAGTTAAATGATAACAAGAGTTAAAGGAACTATGACAAATGAATAAGTATTTATAAGTGGAGATTTCATAGCTTTAAAAATTTTACAGCTAGCCTAGCGGCCTCAAATGCCTGCATGACAAATGAAAAATGTAGTTACAGGTCGGGGATTCAAACAAATACTGTCAAGTATTTCAGATTGATTAAAGTATTCATTTGTGATGGGTGCATGTTCATTATAAGTCTATTGCCACAGGGGTAGTAAACAACAAATCATTTTATGTTGTGTACATGCTGTTTGTAATTATAATATCAATTGGTGTTTACAGGGTGTGATGGAAAATTTGTGTGCCCAATTTGCAATATCACCCTGACATCTATAGAAATGTACCAGTCCCACATGCAAGGAAACAAGCATCAGATTAAGTAAGTTATAGATAGCCATACCCAGATTGATTTTTGCATAAATCAGTTCCTGTTCTCCATTTGATTGATAGAATTTTATTGATTTGTCCATAAGGAGAGAGAATTCCAAAGTTTAACCGCAATAGAAAATGTGGTTAAGGGATGTGGATGAGTGTTTGTATTTAAGGGATTGTATTAAAGTTTATCTTAATCCTTTTCAGGTGGGACAAACAAGCTATTCTTAAAATGTAGGGGGAGGGAAAGGAGTGCACCCAATAACTGCCTGTAAAGTTGACCTTACACGGATTAACCAAGCTTGAGCATCTTGAAATCGTGTGTATGGTTTCAGCACTATAATAAGACATTTTGGTGCCTCCTTCCTATCTATTATATAATACCTGATGTGTGGCATCTCATACCTTTCCTGCCTGGACTCCACAACTTGCTATTCAGCTTGAAATCTGCCCAAGATGTTGCTGCTGCAGTTTATCAATTAAAAGTGTAACAAAAGGTTGCATCACATAAAGTGAAATAATGGCCGTGTTTGTTCTGTATAGATATGTATTCCACTAGTATGTGATTTGTGTTTGTGGGATAACAATGTAGAAATGCAAACCAATAACAGTACTACCCCACATATCTGTCTTCTAGTCATTCGTGTGCATATGTTTATCTAGTTAACCAATCCAATCGTCTTTTCACAGAGAAAGCATTGTGGCCAACTTAATGAACCTTCAAAGAAGAGTTACTCTTTCAAGATGAATTGCAGACTACATAAAGGTTCAAAGGCAGAGGACTTGCACTAAGACTCAGTTCAGGCAGGATCGGGACCCAAATGATAGTGTTGATTATGAGGAGGAGGCAGCAGAAGTGAGGCCTCCACCGGGACACGTTAACAACAAGACCAATAGTCCTTACAAATATTTTGGTTCACGTGCAGCTCCTATCCATGTACAATTCAGCATACCCAGTTGATAACCGAGTCCCAATGTGGGCACCCCACTGGGATAAAGCAAGCAGACCTCAGAAGGGGAACCACTTATAAAACAAAGCAATTCTCCGACTCCATCCAGCCAGGACTCTAGTGAGGAGTCTAGCAGTTCATCCACAGATGAAAGCAGCGGGCTCCTACAAAGAGACAAGAGAGAGAAAGAAAAGAAAGCACACAAAGAGAGCAGACACAGAGGGTCCGGCAAAACAAAAAAAGCGAGCATAAATATTGAAAAGAGAAAGAGGAAAGGAGGAAGAGGATTCTGGGAAAGATGAGGACAGACAGGATGGAGGAAAGTCAGAAGACAAAGCAAAAACAAGAAAAGACAAAAAGAAAAGCAAGATGATGACAAACAGAGCAAAAAATTAAAAAGCTCAAAAACGATGGGGACCAAAGAACAGAAGAGGAATTGCTTTGGGATGAATCAATATTAGGATTTTGAATCGGCTCACATCACTGGGAAAAGGACAGACATTTAGTTTTTGTACAAACTTTCTGCCAGAGTTCAGTAACCACAAAATCATCATATCATCATCATCATTATTATATGTAGGATCAAAAAATAATGGCTCGTTCGATATGGGGGCAAGTCTGAGCAAATTTTGACATAGTTTCCCCTTAACCAAAAATGGATGGTATCATTCGTTGTGCATGGGCCTGAATAGAAATGCTGAATATTTTACCATTAATCTAACCGTGAAAGGTGCAGCTTATAACCTAGCCGATTCCCATTAATGTTATGTTTTGCTTACCTGTCTCACATTAATGTATATTATTTTTAATTTCTTTATATTACTTCTATTCAGATTTTTTGTTTGTTTTCATTTGTATTATTTTGTACTTCTTGACCTGTCAGCTGCTACGGGTTTATTTAACCTGCATTTTAATTCGGTAGTTTGAAGGCTGCAGATTGACCAGCCTTAAACTGCTTACACAGACTTAACATTTTACCCTGAAAAGATGGCAGTTTGTTCTTATTTTCCCCAGTAAGTTTATGAATTGTATTTATTCAAGGCAATGCGAGCTGTTGACCTAACATTTTAGAGGGATGCGAAAAGCTGGAAAATTTCTATTAAATTTCTCACGATGTATAGAAATAAGATGCTGTAACATAAGTGTATAATAATAACATAATACAATCGAGAATATCTTTACTGCTTTGTTTCAGAAGTAATATACAGCTTGGAATCTTGTGTGTGAGTTTTGATTGCATTTAGTAGTGACTAGGGATGTACCGGGGTTTAGATACAAACTGGATTTGTTTGTCACATAAAGGGAAATTTCTCTTGTAATGAGCTCATTCAAGCCATAAAGTATGAAAATGCTGCTTTGCTAAAATAATATCCAAATCAGGCTCACTATATGGATTGATAATTCAAGGCTGCGAGTGTTCCCGGAAGAGATTGGATAGAGTGAGACTCCTGTATACACACATTACCTGAATACCAACTCCAATGTATAATCTAGCAGGGGAATTTAGCAAGTTCAAGTAAAATAGCAATTGAGGGTGAATAAAGACATACGTCCAATCAAGTTCAACCTTTTCACACTCTTTTTTACCCTACCTAACAGGTGATCCAAAGGATGGCAAAAAAAAAAAAAACAGCTAAAAAAGGGGGGGAATTCTTCCTGACTCCAAACGGCAATTGAAAGTATCCCTGGATAAACCAGAACTACAGTAAAATGCAAAACGATTCAAAGTGCACACTAGTCTTATGTAAACAATTTGTATGTATTCACACAAAACGTGACGTTTCGCAGTCTATATGACCCCTTCCTCAGATGTGAAACAAATGGCAAATTGTTCAACAGTGCTAACTTATATAGACTAAAAGTTAATTACATTTGGAGAGAACTTTAGTGTAAACAATGTGTACAGTCCATAGACACAATAAAACACATAATAATATACCTATGAATTACAGTAGGATAAATAAATCACTAAAAAAAAGTGCATAAGTGCTATGTCGAAAGTGCAAAGTTTACGTGCAAAGCTTAAAGTGCTTTAATAATAATATCCACTGTATATATAACCTAAAAATTCTAAAATACACATGTTGGAAATAAATATGACATACAAACTAAAAAATAAGTGATAAGATAGTGTACATTAGTTAAGAAATATGATGAACATTGTATACAAGTTAGGATCTAATATATCGGATAAATATTAGCAGCTAAACATCAACTAAATATGTTAGAGGTATTATAATTTATCACTAAGAAAACATTTAACCCCAAATTGGTATTAGCCCTTTGGCTGTAATGTATCTAATTTATGGATCCAATATGCCATTGAAAGCCTGTTTAAAAAAACGCTTTCAAAGGAATAAAAGTGATGTAAAGCTAGCCTTTGAAAGAATGGATAAGTCTATATCAACCAAGGCTGAAATTCCACCAGTAGCAGCTCATTTTCTTGAAGCCAAACACCAAGTATGTGAGCTAAGGGGATGGTTTATAGATCACATTCCCATACCAAAAATAGGAGGTAACCCTGACAATATGGATACATAATCAGATACATTACAGCCCAAATACCAATTTGGGGGGTAAAATGTTTTTTAGTGATAAATGAAGAAATACCTCTAACATGTAGTTATGATGTTTAGCTGCTATATATTTATTGATATTATTAGAACCAAATCTGTATACAATGTATCATCAGTATTTCAACTAATGTACAATATTTTATCACTTATTATATGAGTTTGTATGTCGTATATTTATATCCACATTTGTGTATTTTAGAATTTTTGGTTATATATACAGTGGATATTATTTTGTAGCACTTTAAACTTTGCACTTTAAATATGCACTTTTTATTAATGAATTTATTTATCCTATTCATAATTGACATAGGTATCTTCGTGTGTGTTTGTGTCCTATGGACAGTACACATTGTTTACACTAGAGGTCTCTCCAAATGTAATTAACTTTTAGTTAATTAGTTAGCACTGTTGCACTATTTGCCATTGTTTCACGTCTGAGGAAGGGGTCAAATAGACTGCGAAACGTCACGTTTTGTGTGAATAAACACAAATTGTTTTACATAAGACTGGTGTGCACTTGGAATCGTTTTGCATTTTGGACTATGACCATTGGCTATGGTATCTAGTAGCACCCAGCGAATATATTTGAAATATAGGTGTGTGAGAGAAACTGCATTTATCTTTATAAGAACTACAGTATGTATTAATACCAGTAATTCTCAATATTCTATAGTATCCCTATACCAACCAGAACTACAGTATATGTATTAATACCAGTAATCTCAATATATATAGTATCCCTGTACCAACCAGAACTACAGTATATGTATTAATACCAGTAATTCTCAATATTATATAGATCCCCGTACCAACCAGAACTACAGTATATGTATTAATACCAGTAATTCTCAATATATATAGTATCCCTGTACTAACCAGAACTACAGTATAGTATTAATACCAGTAATTCTCAATTATATAGTATCCCCGTACCAACCGCAAATACAGTATATGTATTAATACCAGTAATTCTCAATATTAATAGTATCCCTGTACCAACCAAAAACACAGTATATGTATTAATACCAGTAATTCTCAATATTTATAGTATCCTGTACCAACCAAAAAACACAGTATATGTATTAATACCAGTAATTCTCAATATTATATAGTATCCCTGTACCAACCAAAAACACAGTATATGTATTAATACCAGTAATTCTCAATATTATATAGTATCCCTGTACCAACCAGAACTACAGTATATGTATTAATACCAGTAATTCTCAATATTATATAGTATCCCTGAATCTTCCAGAACTGTGGTATATGTATTAATACCAGTAATTCTCAATATTTTTTAGTTTTAGAAACTTATCCAGCCCACTTTTAAAGCTATTTAATTACCATTCCCACATCTGCTTGAAGACCGTTTTACTGTCCTCACTATAATAAACCTTTCCTAACCCGAAGATGAAACTTTTTTTCTTCCAATCTTAAAGGATGTCCACGTGTCCCCGGATATAACCGATTAGTGAACAATGCACCAGAGAGTTTATTGTATGGCCCATTAATATATTTGTATAAAGTGATGATCTCCCCACTCAAATGTCGTTTCTCCAATGTAAACAGCCTTAACTTGACTAATCTGCTTGCATATTCAAACCCATCCATTCCCCTTATTAATTTAGTTGCCCTTCTCTGAACTGCCTCAGTTTCCAAGATGTCCCTTTTGTATATGGGATTCCAAAACTGCACCGCATATTCCAAATGAGGCCTTACCAGTGCCTTGTAAAGAGGGAGAATAATATTTTCTCTTTTGTATCTGTTCCCCACTTTATACAAGACAATATCCTGCTAGCTCCTACCTGAACCCCCAAATCTTTTTCCATTAGAGGTTTGCTTTTATTCATGGATTGTTTACCCCAAATCATCACCTTACATTTATCAACATTGAATCTCATCTGCCATTCTGCTGCCCATTTTGATAAACTATCTAGGTCTGCTTGCAGCTATTGCACATCATAGAAGTTTCCATTAGACACTAAACTTCAATTAGAAGTTGAGTGTCATCAGCAAACAGAGACCTTGCTCTCAATGCCCCCTTGAGTATTGACCCCCATGCTCTGTTACGCAATCATGAACCTCTACGCAAAATGTATTTGCTTTAGCTTGCCTTTTGCGTTCATTAGGAGTTTGTGTTAAAATGTCTTAGGCTAGATTCACATGGATGTCTAGTGTTCGTTTCGACCAGCATTTAACAAGAATGTATTTAGCAATGCTTTCAAAATGCCAATACATCTGGAAACACCAGTAAAATGCCAGCAAAACTAACACAAACATTTGTGTGACTGAAACCATGAGCAACCCGTGACAATGTCACTTTTTCGGTGTATGCTGCAAAGCCTATTTTTTTATTTTGTAGGACTGGCGTTAATTTAGCATTTAATTACTCCGCTATTAAATACGCACATCTTATTAAAATCTCCTGTTATGCAATAATAGCTTGTGGTATCTTTCATCACTATTTCATTAACTGATGAAGATTTATCTTCATTTATATGTAACAAACTACATTTTGCATGGAGCTAGGAAAGGGCAAGGCCCATTATTATCAGCTGTGAATATAAAGTGATCAAGCACTTTCCTTATATAGCTATTTTTGAAGCTTTTACAGTTAAATTTGATGCACCTTGAATCTTGAATGTTTTTCTGGCAATTACATAATCATTCTAATCATGGTGCAAAATACATATTTTCCTGCTTATATGTTACAATCCTGGTAAACTACACAGACGCTAAAGATATATTAAGTTGGAATTGTAACCCATATAACTTGGAACGTTTACATTTATAATACAGGCACACAGGGCTCCAATTCTTGACTAGGAAAATGTTAAAAATATGGTTCCAATGACAATAGGACATGGATACCTTATGTATTTTTTCCCCCCTGAACAGCTGCCCAGAAATCATGAGCTGCCACTTATGTAGAATTTTTGGGGGGGGCGGGGATAGTCTTGCTGAGGGGGTCTAAGGGCAAGTACACATGGGTTTGGCCTGATCATCTTTGCCAACAGCTTTATAGATTGGTAGTTTTAGACCAATTTAAAGTGTCACAGACAAAATTTTTCCCCAATTTTGTGGCCATTGGAGACTGCATGGTCAATTGAAATTTACCAATCGATATGTCTTTACCTTTCTGTTACAGCAGAATGAAGGAGAAAAAAAGTCTAGTATATTAATGTCAGGGAATTTGCCAGGTAAACTGGACCTGATCTGCAATATTTTTTTTGTTTTTTTCAACAAGTAACAACTCCAATCATCTGATGCTCCCTTTCTTCCTGTTTCCCATGCTGTTCATAATTTAAGACCCTGTCTAGTCTATAGGTAGGGTGCCAAATTAAGATTTGTCTCACAGGGAGGTGTTACCTTCCTGAATGAAGCAGGGTGACTAAAATCCAATCACAGCCAGAGCAGTTACCTTCAATGGAAGTCATTCTAAAAATATATATATAATTTATAGCAAGAAATAGATGTATACATTTGATCTGTAGCTACACAGCAAAGTAATGTGTAATTCTCTAATGTAAAATCTGGGGCAAATTTGAGTTGCCTCCCAATACAACATCTGTGAAAGGAATTCCAATTAGGTGAGCCAGAGTTCTGATTGTTGTTATTTATTAAATAAGAACCAAAGATTTTA
Organism: Hymenochirus boettgeri; assembly: GCA_019447015.1. Taxonomy (NCBI): domain Eukaryota; kingdom Metazoa; phylum Chordata; class Amphibia; order Anura; family Pipidae; genus Hymenochirus; species Hymenochirus boettgeri. The sequence goes on from CM033469.1 coordinate 35,754,417, forward strand.
CTACCCAGATTTGTTTCTGTAACAACTAGCAGATAGCATTGTCTTAGTAGCACGATAGCATTGTCTTAGTAGCACGATAGCATTGTCTTAGTAGAGCTGGGTACACACAGTAACGATAAAGCCCCGATACCGTCGGATCTGACGGTATCGGGGCTTTATCGTTATGTGTGTACGCTCGTTTCCAGAACGAGTGCGCAGCCGCTGAACGATCGGGTCGGCCGAACGCTCGTTCGGGAAAGGCCGAAAATTTCCATTGGCCACGCTAGACTCCCTATAGAGGAGTCTAGCGCGGCCGAGGAAACACACAGTCCCGAGCGTTCTCCCTATGATATTCATAGGGAGAACGCTCGGGACTGTGTGTATGCAGATCTTTGCAAGATCCTGTCTGCCATCTTTCAGAAATCTGGACTGTGTGTACCTAGCTTAGCATTGGGGGAAAAAATGCATTCTGCAGGTTTTTGCTTTGACTTCCCTTCCCAATGAATATTAATTAGTTTGCAGATTACTTGGCTTTGTTTACAGAGAGGTTATGGGCAGGTCACCCAGCTGGGGCTTGAAAATTCTGGCAAGAGGTAAAGCTGGGTACACACAATGAGATATTTCGGTGCGATCGACCGACTATTGCCAAGCACTCGATAGTAGTGAACATAAAGTCCCCTCGTGTGTACATAACATATGTAACTGCCATTCAGGGATAGGCCCCACTAGGCTTTTTTTGGCCGTGTTGCACTACCACATGTAAATTAATGTGGGAGGCCCCACTATTCCCGCTGCCTTGCGCTGCGCATCGGACCATTTTCACAGCACATGCACTGCACAAGGGCAACCTCAAAGGAAGCTCAGCGCAGGCATGGTGTGACATTCGTGTGTCCCTCCATGCACTAGTGGGGCTTAGCCCTTAGAGTCTGAACCATTTTTTTCCCCCAGCTTGGGTGTATTTTGTTTTTTTTGCCTTCCTTTGAATTAACCGTTGGGTGGGGTTCATGTTTAGGCTAAAAAGGTTGGACTAGATGGGCATATGTCTTTATTCAATCTTCAATACTATGTTACTATGTAATTGTAGGACATTATGGGTAGGGTATAAAGGTTGAACTAGATGGGCTTATGTCTTAATTTAACCTCCAATACTATGTTACTATGTAACTGTTAGACATTATGGGTAGGTTATGAAAGTTGGACTAGATGGACGAATGTCTTTATACAACAGGCAATACTATGTAACTGTTATACAGACATTATGGGTAGGGTGTAAAGGTTGGACTAGATGGACGTATATCTTTATACAACCTCCAATACTATGTTACTATGTAACTGTTTACAGACATTAGGGTAGGGTATAAAGGTTGGACTAGATGGGATGTATGTCTTTATACAACCTCCAATACTATGTTACTATGTAACTGTTATACAGACATTATGGGTAGGGTGTAAAGGTTGGACTAGATGGACGTATATCTTTATACAACCTCCAATACTATGTTACTATGTAACTGTTATACAGACATTATGGGTAGGGTATAAAGGTTGGATAGATGGTATGTCTTTTACAACCTCCAATACTATGTACCATGTAACTGTTATACAGACATTATGGGTAGGGTATAAAGGTTGGACTAGATGGACGTATATCTTTATACAACCTCCAATACTATGTTACTATGTAACTGTTATACAGACATGGGTAGGGTATAAAGGCTTGGACTAGATGGACAAATGTCTTTATACAACATCCAATACTTTACGTTGTAACGGTTAGACAGGCATTATGGGTAGGGAATTAAAGGTGGACTAAATGGACATGTCTTAATACTATGTTACTATGGAACTGTTATGGCTAGGCCACACTAGCGTGTTTTTCGCGCGCTCGCGATTGCGCCCGTGATTTTCGCTAAAATGGAAATCGCGGAACGGAGAAAATTCCCGCGATTTCCGATGCGCATACGATTGCGCGTCCGTTCGCGTTTTGGTAACGCATGCGTTCACCATTTTTGGTGCATTAACGCATGCGTTTCCATAACACAAAATGGCGAAAACTCATGCGCAAAACGCGATCGCAAAATGCACAAGAAAAGCGCACACAATCACGAGCGATAACACTCGCGATTTTGTGCGCGATTCCTGTGCGTTGCAGTGTGGCCCAGGCCGAATACAGTCATTATGGGTAGGGATATAAAGGTTGGACTAGATGGACGTATGTCTTTATTACAACCTCCAATACTATGTTACTAGTAACTGATTAGACAGTACATATGGGTAGGGTATAAAGGTTGGACTAGATGGAGTATGTCTTTATAAACCTCCAATACTATGTTACTATGTAATGTTATACAGACATTATGGGTAGGGTATAAAGGTTGGACTAGATGGATATGTCTTTATACAAACTCCCAATATATGTTACTTGTAACTGTTAGACAGCTTTGGGTAGGGTATAAAGGTTGGACTAGATGGACTATGTCTTTATACAACCTCCAATACTATGTTACTATGTAACTGTTTACAGACATTATGGGTAGGGTATAAAAGTTGGACTAGATGGACGTATGTCTTTATACACCTCCAATACTATGTTACTATGTAACTGTTAACAGACATTATGGGTAGGGTATAAAGGTTGACTAGATGGACGTATGTCTTTATACAACCTCCAATACTATGTTACTATTAACTGTTATACAGACAATGGGTAGGGTATAAAGGTTGGACTAGATGGACGTATTCTATTACAACCTCCAATACTATGTTACTATGTAACTGTATTACAGACATTATGGGTAGGGTATAAGGTTGGACTAGATGGACGTATTCTTTATACAACCTCCAATACTATGTTACTATGTAACTGTTATACAGACATTATGGGTAGGGTATAAAGGTTGGACTAGATGGAGTATGTCTTTATACAACCTCCAATACTATGTTACTATTAACTGTTATACAGACATTATGGGTAGGTATAAAGGTTGGACTAGATGACGTATGTCTTTATCAACCTCCAATACTATGTTACATATGTAACTGTTATACAGACATTATGGGTGGTAGGGTATAAAGGTTGGACTAGATGGACGTATGTTTAACAACCTCCAATACTATGTTACTATGAACTGTTATACAGACATTATGGTAGGTAGGGTATAAAGGTTGGACTAGATGGACGATGTCTTATATACCTCCAATACTATGTTACTATGTAACTGTTATACAGACATTATGGGTAGGGTATAAAGGTTGGACTAGATGGACGTATGTCTATACAAACTCCAATACTAGTTATGTAACTGTTATCAGACATGGGTAGGGTTAAAGGTTGGACTAGATGGACAATGTCTTATACAACTCCAATACTTTACGTTTGAACGGTTACAGGCATTATGGGTAGGGATTAAAGGTTGGACTGATGGAGTATGCTTTATACAACCTCCAATACTGTACTATGTAACTGTTAACAGACATTATGGGTAGGGTATAAAGGCTTGAATAGAAGACGTATGTCTTTATACAACCTCCAATACTATGTTACTATGTAACTGTTATACAGACATTAGGGTAGGGTATAAAGGTGGAATAGATGGACGTATGTCTTTTACAACCCCAATACTATGTTACTATGTAACTGTTATACACATTATGGGTAGGGTATAAAGGCTGAATAGATAGAGTATGTCTTATACAACCTCAATACTATGTGTACTATGTAACTGTTATGACAGACATTATGGGTAGGGTATAAAGGTTGGACATAGATGGACTATGTCTTTATACAACTCCAATACTATGTTACATGTAACGTAACAGACATTATGGGTAGGGTATAAAGGTTGGACTAGATTGACGTAGTCTTTATACAACCCCAATACTATGTTACTGTAACTGTTATACAGACATATGGGTAGGGTATAAGGTTGGACTAGATGGAGTAGTCTTTATACAACCTCCAATACTATTTACTAGTAACTGTTAACAGACATTATGGGTAGGGTATAAAGGTGGTACAGATGGACAATGTCTTTATACAAATCCAATACTATGTTATATGTAATGTTAGACAGACATATGGGTAGGGTATAAAGGTTGGACTAGATGGACGTATGTCTTATACAACCTCCAATACTATGTTACTATGTAACTGTTATAACAGACATTATGGGTAGGTATAAAGGGGACTAGATGGAGTATGTCTATACAACCTCCAATACTATGTTACTATGTAACTGTTATACAGACATTATAGGTAGGGTATAAAGACTGGAATAGATGGACATATATCTTTATACAACCTCCAGTACTATGTAACTGATAGACAGCATTATGGGTAGGGTATAAAGGTTGGACTAGATGGACGTATGTCTTTATACAACCTCCAATACTATGTTACTATGTAACTGTTAGACAGACATTATGGGTAGGGTATAAAGTTTGGACTTGATGGGAGTATGTCTTTATACAACTTTCAATACTATGTTACTATGTAACTGTTAGACAGCCATTATGGGTAGGGTATAAAGGTTGGACTAGATGGATGTATGTCTTTATACAACCTCCAATACTCTTCCCTATTGTAACTGTTATACAGACATTATGGGTAGGGTATAAAGGTTGGACTAGATGGACGTATGCTTTATACAACCTCCAATACTATGTTACTGTGTAATGTTACAGACATTATGGGTAGGGTATAAAGGTGGAATAGATGGACATATGTCTTTTACAACTCCAGTACTATGTATAACTGTTATACAGACATTATGGTGAGGGTATAGGTTGGACTAGATGGACAGTGTCTTTAACAACCTCCAATACTATGTTACTATGTAACGTTATACGACAATTAGGGTAGGGTATAAAGGTGGAATAGATGGACATATGTCTTTATACAACCTCCAGTACTATGTAACTGTTATACAGACATTAGGGTAGGGTTAAAGGTTGGACTAGATGGAACGTGTCTTTATACAACTCCAATACTAGTTACTATGTAACTGTATACAGACATTATAGGTAGGGTATAAAAGTGGAATAGATGGACATATATCTTATACAACCTCCAGTATATGTAACTGTTAGACAGCATTATGGGTAGGTATAAAGGTTGGACTTGATGGGAGTATGTCTTTATACAACTTTCAATACTATGTTACTATGTAACTGTTAGACAGCCATTATGGGTAGGGTATAAAGGTTGGACTAGATGGATGTATGTCTTTATACAACCTCCAATACTATGTTACTATGTAACTGTTATACAGACATTATGGGTAGGGTATAAAGGTTGGACTAGATGGATGTATGTCTTTCGTGTAGTTTTGAAGGCTGCAGATTGACCAGCCTTAAACTGCTTCACAGACTTAACATTTTACCCTGAAAAGATGGCAGTTGTTCTTTATTTTCCCCCAGTAAGTTATGAATGTATTTATTTCAAGCAGGCATGCGAGCTGTTGACTTAACATTTTAGAGGGATGCGAAAAGCTGGAAAATTTCTATTAAATTCTCACGATGTATAGAAATAAGATGCTGTAACATAAGTGTATAATAATAACAATAATACAATCGAGAAATCTTTACTCTTTGTTTCAGAAGTATAACGCTTGGAATCTTGTGTGTGAGTTTTGATTTGTCATTTAGTAGTGACTAGGGATGTACCGGGGTTTAGATACAAACTGGATTTGTTTGTCACATAAAGGAAATTTCTCTTGTAATGAGCTCATTCACCCATAAAGTATGAAATGCTGCTTTGCTAAAATAATATCCAAATCAGGCTCACTAATGGATTGATAATTCAAGGCTGCCGAGTTTTCCGGAAGAGATATGGATAGAGTGAGACTCCTTATACTCACACATTACCTAATACCAACTCCCAATGTATAATCTAGCAGGGAATTTAGCAAGTTCAAGTAAAATGCATTGAGGTTGAATAAAGACATACGTCCAATCAGTTCAACCTTTTCACACTCTTTTTTAACCCTACCTAACAGTTGATCCAAAGGATGGCAAAAAAAAAAAAAAACAGCTAAAAAAGGGGGGGAATTCTTCCTGACTCCAAACGGCAATTGGAAAGTATCCCGGAAACCACGAACTACAGTATAAATGCAAAACGATTCAAAGTGCACACTAGTCTTATGTATAACAATTTGTATGTATTCACACAAAACGGACGTTTCGCAGTCTATATGACCCCTTCCTCAGATGTGAAACAAAGGCAAATTGTTCAACAGTGCTACTTATATAGACTAAAAGTTAATTACATTTGGAGAGACCTTAGTGTAAACAATGTGTACAGTCCATATGACACATAAAACACATAATAATATACCTATGAATTACAGTAGGATAAATAAATTCACTAAAAAAAAGTGCATAAGTGCTATGTCGAAAGTGCAAAGTTTACGTGCAAAGCTTAAAGTGCTTTAATAATAATATCCACTGTATATATAACCTTAAAATTCTAAAATACACATGTTGGAAATAAATAGACATACAAACTAAATATAAATAAGTGATAGATAGTGTACATTAGTTAAGAAATATGATGATACATTGTATACAAGTTATGGATCTAATAATATCGGATAAATATATAGCAGCTAAACATCATAACTACATATGTTAGAGGTATTTCTATAATTTATCACTAAGAAAACATTTTAACCCCAAATTGGTATTAAGCCCTTTGGCTGTAATGTATCTAATTTATGGATCCAATATGCCATTGAAAGCCTGTTTAAAAACGCTTTCAAAGGAATAAAGTGAGTAAAGCTAGCCTTTGAAAGAATGGATAAGTCTATATCAACCAAGGCTGAAATTCCACCAGTACACTCATTTCTTGAAGCCAAACACCAAGTATGGAGCTAAAGGGGATGGTTATAGATCACATTCCCATACCAAAAATAGGAGGTAACCCTGACAATATGGATACATTAATCAGATACATTACACCAAAATACCAATTTGGGTTAAAATGTTTTCTTATGATAAAGATAGAAATACCTCTAACATTAGTTATAGATGTTTAGCTGCTATATATTTATCTTATATTATTAGAACCATAATCTGTATACAATGTATCATCAGTATTTCTTAACTAATGACACTATTTTATCACTTATTTATATTGAGTTTGTATGTTCGTTATATTTATCCAACATTTGTGTATTTTAGAATTTTTATGGTTATTATACATGGATATTATTATTGTAGCACTTTAAACTTTGCACTTTAAATTATGCACTTTTTATTAATGAATTTATTATCCATTTCATAATTGACATAGGTATCTTCTGTTGTTTTGTGTCATATGGACAGTACACATTGTTTACACAGAGGTCTCTCCAAATGTAATTAACTTTTAGTCTATATAAGTTAGCACTGTTGCACTATTTGCCATTTGTTTCACGTCTGAGGAAGGGGTCAAATAGACTGCGAAACGTCACGTTTTTGTGTAATAAACACAAATTGTTTACATAGACTGGTGTGCACTTGGAATCGTTTTGCATTTTGGACTATACCATTGGCTATGGTATCTAGTAGCACCCAGCGAAATATTTGAACATATAGGTGTGTGAGAGAAACTGCATTATCTTTATAAGAACTACAGTATGTATTAATACCAGTAATTCTCAATATTCTATAGTATCCCTATACCACCAGAACTACAGTATATGTATTAATACCATAATTCTCAATATTATATAGTATCCCTGTACCAACCAGAACTACAGTATATGTATTAATACCAGTAATTCTCAATATTATATAGTATCCCCGTACCAACCAGAACTACAGTATAGTATTAATACCAGTAATTCTCAATATTATAGTATCCCTGTACTAACCAGAACTACAGATATTATTAATACCATAATTCTCAATATTATTGTATCCCCGTACCAACCGCAAATACAGTATATGTATTATACCAGTAATTCTCATATATTAGTATCCCTGTACCAACCAAAAACACAGTATATGTATTAATACCAGTAATCTCAATATTATATAGTATCCCTGTACCAACCAAAAAACACAGTATATGTATTAATACCAGTAATTCTCAATATTATATGTATCCCTGTACCAACCAAAACACAGTATATGTATTAATACCAGTAATTCTCAATATTATATAGTTCCTGTACCAACCAGAACTACAGTATATGTATTAATACCAGTAATTCTCAAATATATAGATCCCTGAATCTTCCAGAACTGTGGTATATGTATAATACCAGTAATTCTCAATATTTTTTAGTTTAGAAACTTATCCAGCCCACTTTTAAAGCTATTTAATTACCATTCCCACATCTGCTTGAGACCGTTTTACTTCCTCACTATAATAAACCTTTCCTAACCCGAAGATGAAACTTTTTTTCTTCAATCTTAAGGATGTCCACGTGTCCCCGGATATAACCGATTAGTGAACAATGCACCAGAGAGTTTTATGTATGGCCATTAATATATTTGTATAAAGTGATGATCTCCCCACTCAAATGTCGTTTCTCCAATGTAACAGCCTTAACTTCTACTAATCTGCTTGCATATTCAAACCCATCCATTCCCCTTATTATTTAGTTGCCCTTCTCTGAACTGCCTCAGTTTCCAAGATGTCCCTTTTGTATATGGGATTCCAAAACTGCAAGCACCGCATATTCCAAATGAGGCCTTACCAGTGCCTTGTAAAGAGGGAGAATAATTTTTTCTTTTTGTATCTGTTCCCCACTTTATACAAGACAATATCCTGCTAGCTCCTCACTGAACCCCCAAATCTTTTTCCATTAGAGTTTTGCTTTTATTCATGGATTGTTTACCCCAAATCATCACCTTAATTTATCAACTTGAATCTCATCTGCCATTCTGCTGCCCCATTTTGATAACTATCTAGGTCTGCTTGCAGCTATTGCACATCATAGAAGTTTCCATTAGACACTAAACTTCAATTAGAAGTTGAGTGTCATCAGCAAACAGAGACCTTGCTCTCAATGCCCCCTTGAGTATTGACCCCCATGCTCTTTACGCAATCATGACCTCTACCCAAAATGTATTTGCTTTAGCTTGCCTTTTGCTTCATTAGGAGTTTGTGTTAAAATGTCTTAGGCTAGATTCACATGGATGCTAGTGTTCGTTTCGACCAGCATTAACAGAATGATTTAGCAATGCTTTCAAATGCCAATACATCTGGAAACACCAGTAAAATGCAGCAAAACTAACACAAACATTTGTGTGACTGAACCATGAGCACCCGTGACAATGTCACTTTTTCGGTGTTATGCTGCAAAGCCTATTTTTTATTTTGTAGGACTGGCGTTAATTTAGCATTTAATTACTCCCGCTATTAAATACGCACATCTTATTAAAATCTCCTGTTATGCAATAATACTTGTGGTATCTTTCATCACTATTTCATTAACTGATGAAGATTTATCTTCATTATTATGTAACAAACTACATTTGCATGGAGCTAGGAAAGGGCAAGGCCCATTATTATCAGCTGTGAATAAAGTTGATCAAGCACTTTCCTTATATAGCTATTTTGAAGCTTTTACATTTAATTTGATGCACCTTGAATCTTGAATGTTTTTCTGGCAATTACATAATCATTCTAATCATGGTGCAAAATACATATTTTCCTGCTTATATGTTACAATCCTGGTAAACTACACAGACGCTAAAGATATATTAAGTTGGAATTGTAACCCATAAACTTGGAACGTTTACATTTATAATACAGGCACACAGGGCTCCAATTCTTGACTAGGAAAATGTTAAAAATATGGTTCCAATGACAATAGGACATGGATACCTTATGTATTTTTTCCCCCTGAACAGCTGCCCAGAAATCATGAGCTGCCACTTATGTAGAATTTTTGGGGGGGGCGGGGATAGTCTTGCTGAGGGGGTCTAAGGGCAAGTACACATGGGTTTCCTGATCATCTTTGCCAACAGCTTATAGATTGGAGTTTTAGACCAATTTAAAGTGTCACAGACAAAATTTTTCCCCAATTTTGTGGCCATTGGAACTGCATGGTCAATTGAAATTTACCAATCGATATGTCTTTACCTTTCTGTTACAGCAGAATGAAGGAGAAAAAAGTCTAGTATATTATGTCAGGGAATTTGCCAGGTAAACTGGACCTGATCTGCAATATTTTTTTTGTTTTTTTCAACAAGTAACAACTCCAATCATCTGATGCTCCCTTTCTTCCTGTTTCCCATGCTGTTCATAATTTAAGACCCTGTCTAGTCTATAGTAGGGTGCCAATTAAGATTGTCTCACAGGGAGGTGTTACCTTCCTGAATGAAGCAGGGTGACTAAAATCCAATCACAGCCAAGCAGTTACCTTCAATGGAAGTCATTCTAAAATATATATATAATTTATAGCAAGAAATAGATGTATCATTTGATCTGTACACACACAAGTAATGTGTAATTCTCTAATGTAAAATCTGGGGCAAATTTGAGTTGCCTCCCAATACAACATCTGTAAGGAATTCCAATTAGGTGAGCCAGAGTTCTGATTGTTGTTATTTATTAAATAAGAACCAAAGATTTTACTACCCAGATTTTTTTCTGTAACAACTAGCAGTACATTGTCTTAGTAGCACGATAGCATTGTCTAGTAGCACGATAGCATTGTCTTAGTAGCATGAAACGATAGCATTGTCTTAGTAGAGCTGGGTACACCAGTAACGATAAAGCCCCGATCCGTCGGTCTTGACGGTATCGGGGCTTTATCGTTATTGTGTACGCTCGTTTCCAGAACGAGTGCGCAGCCGCTGAACGATCGGTCGGCCGAACGCTCGTTCGGGAAAGGCCGAAAATTTCCATTGGCCACGCTAGACTCCCTATAGAGGATCTAGCGCGGCCGAGGAAACACACAGTCCCGGCGTTCTCCCTATGATATTCATAGGGAGAACGCTCGGGACTGTGTGTATGCAGATCTTTGCAAGATCCGTCTGCCATCTTTCAGAATCTGGACTGTTGTACCTAGCTTAGCATTGGGGGAAAAAATGCATTCTGCGGTTTTTGCTTTGACTTCCCTTCCCAATGAATTTAATTAGTTTGCAGATTACTTGGCTTTGTTTACAGAGAGGTTATGGGCAGGTCACCCAGCTGGGGCTTGAAATTCTGGCAAGAGTAAAGCTGGTACACACATGAGAATATTCGGTGCGATCGACCGACTATTGCCAAGCACTCGATAGTAGTGAACATAAAGTCCCCTCGTGTGTACATAACATATGTAACTGCCATTCAGGGAATGCCCCCATAGGCTTTTTTTGGCCGTGTTGCACACACCATGTAAATTAATGTGGGAGGCCCCACTATTCCCGCTGCCTTGCGCTGCGCATCACCATTTTCACAGCACACATGCACTGCACAAGGGCAACCTCAAAGGAACTCAGCGCAGGCATGGTGTTGACATTCGGGGTCCCTCCATGCACTAGTGGGGCTTAGCCCTTAGAGTCTGAACCATTTTTTTCCCCAGCTTGGTTGGATTTTGTTTTTTTTGCCTTCCTTGAATTAACACCGTTGGGTGGGGTTCATGTTTAGGCTAAAAGGTTGACTAGATGGGCATATGTCTTTATTCATCTTCAATACTATGTTACTATGTAATTGTAGGACATTATGGGTGGGTATAAAGGTTGAACTAGATGGGCTTATGTCTTAATTAACCTCCAATACTATGTTACTATGTAACTGTTAGACTTATGTAGGTTATGAAAGTTGGACAGATGGACGAATGTCTTTATACAACACAATACTATGTAACTGTTTACAGACATTATGGGTAGGGTGTAAGGTTGACTAGATGGACGTATATCTTTATACAACTCCAATACTATGTTACTATGTAACTGTTAACAGACATTAGGGTAGGGTATAAAGGTTGGACTAGAGGATGGATGTCTTTATACAACCTCCAATACTTGTTACATGTAACTGTTATACACATTATGGGTAGGGTAAAAGGTTGGACTAGATGGACGTATATTTTATACACCTCCAATACTATGTTACTATTAACTGTTAGACAGACATTATGGGTAGGGTATAAAGGTTGGACTAGATGGATGTATGTCTTTATACAACCTCCAATACTATGTTACATGTAACTGTTATCAGACATTATGGTAGGTATAAGGTTGGACTAGATGACGTATATCTTTACAACCCCAATACTATGTTACTATGTAATGTTATCAGACATGGGTAGGTATAAAGGTTGGACTAGATGGACAAATGTCTTTATACAACATCCATACTTTACGTTGTAACGGTTGACAGGCATTATGGGTAGGGAATTAAAGGTGGACTAAATGGACATGTCTAATACTATGTTACTATGGAACTGTTATGGCTAGGCCACACTAGCGTGTTTTCGCGCGCTCGCGATTGCGCCCGTGATTTTCGCTAAAATGGAAATCGCGGAACGGAGAAAATTCCCGCGATTTCCGATGCGCATACGATTGCGCGTCCGTTCGCGTTTTGGTAACGCATGCGTTCACCATTTTTGGTGCATTAACGCATGCGTTTCCATAACACAAAATGGCGAAAACTCATGCGCAAAACGCGATCGCAAAATGCACAAGAAAAGCGCACACAATCACGAGCGATAACACTCGCGATTTTGTGCGCGATTCCTGTGCGTTGCAGTGTGGCCTCAGCCTAATACAGACATTATGGGTAGGGTATAAAGGCTGGAATAGATGGATGTATGTCTTTATATAACCTCCAATACTATGTTACTATGTAACTGTTATACAGACATTATGGGTAGGGTATAAAGGTGGAATAGATGGACGTATTCTTTATCAACCTCCAATACTATTTTCTATGTAACTGATAACAGCATTATGGGTAGGGTATAAAGGTTGGACTAGATGGACGTATGTCTTTATACAACCTCCAATACTATGTTACTATGTAACGTTATACAGACATTATGGGAGGTATAAGGTGGACTAGATGGACGTATGCTTTATACAACCTCCAATACTATGTTACTATGTAACTGTTATACAGACATTAGTGGTAGGGTATAAAGGTTGGACTAGATGGACGTATGTCTTATTCACCTCCAATACTATGTTACTATGTAACTGTTTACAGACATTATGGGTAGGGTATAAGGTTGGACTAGATGGACGTATTCTTTATACAACCTCCAATACTATGTTACTATGTAACTGTATACAGACATTATGGTAGGGTATAAAGGTTGGACTAGAGGATGTATGTCTTTATACAACCCCAATACTATGTTACTATGTAACTGTTATACAGACATTATGGGTAGGGTATAAAGGTTGGACTAGATGGACGTTGTCTTTATCAACCTCCAATACTATGTTACTATGTAACTGTTATACAGACATTATGGGTAGGGTATAAAGGCTGGAATAGATGGACGTATGTCTTTATACAACCTCCAATACTATGTACTATGTAACTGTTATACAGACATTATGGTATGTATAAAGGTTGGACTAGATGGACGTATGTCTTTATACAACCTCAATACTATGTTACTATGTAACTGTTTATACAGACATTATGGGTAGGGTATAAAGGTTGGATAGATGGACGTATGTCTTTATACAACCTCCAATACTATGTTACTATGTAACTGTTATACAGACATTATGGTAGGGTATAAAGGTTGAATAGATGACTATGTCTTTATACAACCTCCAATACTATGTTACTATGTAACTGTTATACAACATTATGGGTAGGGTATAAAGGTTGGACTAGATGGATGTATGTTCTTTATACAACCTCCAATACTATGTTACTGTGTAACTGTTAACAGACATTATGGGTAGGGTATAAAGGTTGGACTAGATGGATGTATGTCTTTATACAACCTCCAATACTTGTTACATGTAACTGTTATCAGACATTATGGGTAGGGTATAAGGTTGGACTAGATGGACATATCTTTATACAACATCCAATACTATGTTACATGTAACTGTTACAGCAGACATTATGGGTAGGGTATAAAGGTTGGACTAGATGGAGTATGTCTTATACAACCTCCAATACTATGTTACTATGTAACTGTTATACAGACATTATGGTAGGGTATAAAGGTTGGATAGATGGACGTATGTCTTTATACAACCTCCAATACTATGTTACTTGTGTAACTGTTATACAGACATTATGGGTAGGGTATAAAGGTTGGATAGATGCGATATGTCTTTAACAACCTCCAGTACTATGTAACTGTTATACAGACATTATGGGTAGGGTATAAAGGTTGGACTAGATGGACACTGTCTTTATACACCTCCAATACTATGTTACTATGTAACTGTTTACAGACATTATGGGTAGGGTATAAAGGTGGAATAGATGGACTATGTCTTTATACAACCTCCAGTACTATGTAACTGTTATACAGACATTATGGGTAGGGTATAAAGGTTGGACTAGATGACAGTGTCTTATAACAACCTCCAATACTATGTACTATGTACTGTTATACACATTAGAGGTAGGGTATAAAGACTGGAATAGATGGACATATATCTTTATACAACCTCCAGTACTATGTAACTGATAGACAGCATATGGGTAGGGTATAAAGGTTGGACTAGATGGACGTATGTCTTTATACAACCTCCATACTATGTTACTATGTAACTGTTAGACAGACATTATGGGTAGGGTATAAAGTTGGACTGATGGGAGTATGTCTTTATACAACTTCAATACTTGTTACTATGTAACTGTTAGACAGCTTATGGGTAGGGTATAGGTTGGACTATAGGATGTAATATGTCTTTATACAACCTCCAATACTATGTTACTATGTAACTGTTATACAGACATTATGGGTAGGGTATAAAGGTTGGACTAGATAGACATATGTCTTTATACAAACTCCAATACTATGTTACTATGTAACTGTTAGACAGACATTATGGGTAGGGTATAAAGGTTGGACTAGATGGACACGTGTCTTTATACAACCTGCAATACTATGTTACCATGTAACTGTTAGACAGGCATTATGGGTAGGGTATAAAGGTTGGACTAGATGGACATATGTCTTTATACAACCTCCAGTACTATGTAACTGATAGACAGCATTATGGGTAGGGTATAAAGGTTTAACTAGATTGACATTATTCAACCTCCATTCCTATGTATGTCTGTGAACCTCATTTTAAAAAAATGGGAATTTCGGTGAAAAGACAACGCTGCTAAATTTTAGGAATCCTACAATCAATGCAGAATTTTCAATTTAGTTCTCCGATAAATTGTGTGTATATGACTTGTGTCCAGCAGGTGGCGATGCATTAATGTTGTAAAAACCCCAGTTTCAAACTGAATAAAAGAGAAATCTTTTTTTGGAAATCAGAAAATATCAATTTCACAACAGTTTTGTTGTTTAGCATTTAACTCCAAACAACCTGTATATATAAGAATAAATATATTGTTGTATAAGATTTATTAACCTAGGGCAAGGGTCTGTAAAAGAAGTTGAAAGGGTTGAATTGATTTATTTGTAAATATATCTGTGTTGTTTACAGGATCGACCATCCTAGCAGATTAGAACAGGTCAAAGGATTTGTTGGAAAAACAGACTTTTTATATTTAGCTGAAAATAGCTAAAATGTTAATACCGTGAATTAAAAAAATGTATTGACATTTATAGTGCGACCTCCCTCCTTAAGATTAAGTTGGAACAACTTATTTCTTCTGCCATCTTGAGAAGCTGCTCACTTGGTCCATTAAGAAACTCTTGCTGCTGGCCGTAATACACACAGGCTTATAGAAGCCTATACCGTGCTCCTGGTCAACATCTTAACAAGCGCTATCAATCCAGTGTCAGAAAGGGGCTGATAATTTGTCCCTGACTGATCCTCTGTGCATAGAAATATGTAATAAAATCTACCAACACTATCATTGTTAGACTGGGTTAAAAGATCAGCCTTTGTATACCATGTCCTTATATTCCTGTTTAGAACAAAGCTGTAGTTAATCCAATGTTTATATTTGTGATCCCAAAAGGTTACAGAGCTAATGGTTACAGAATGCACCTACAGTCCATATTTTATCATTTATTTAGCCAGGGTTTGCCAGAATCTAGAATTTCACTGCTAGCATTATTTCTCTAATCAAGCACCTATATATCTATGTATGTAATTTATAGAACCATCTAAAGGGCAATTATACAGCTGAAATTAAAAGTACCCAGGCTGAGGACCAAAACCGCCTGGTCTTCACTCTGGAGCTATCCCTAGTTCCCCCAAACAAGTCCTTCAATGTCTGTCTGGTACTGCTGCTATGTCCTGGTCCCCTGTCAGCTTCCTATAATCTTCCCAGGCTGAACAATTGGAAGGTCCGCACACACTCCTTGCAGAGCGCATTTTACCACTGACTTAAGTTTGTGAGTGTGGGAGGCAGTAGGCCCAGACTGGCGGTATGAATGGAGGAAACTAAGGCAAGTGTTTTGGAAACTATTGTTTGTTTTTTTTAAGGACATCTAATCCTTCATACTTGTATATTTAATAAAAGCCTCAGACACTTGTTTTCCTTAAAGCAGGAAAGTGGCAGTAAAATGTAACCTGTGGTAAGTGTCTTATTGTTTCTTTTTTCAAATGTGTCATTCCTGTAAACATGCTAAATATTTCTATGTTCCATTCGCTAATGTCTACACATCACTGAGTCTTGTCGGTTTGGGCAAAACATCAAAAATAAATTCATGAACCTCAAACAGCTTAAAATAATTTCCCTTTTTTCCTCTTTTTGTTTATTTAAATAATGGTTTCATTATGGTTTGGAACAGGTTGTTTAAATTACAGTTTTATCTGCTAAAACAACAATCCAATTTTTTTTCATGTTAAAGAATGTATGTTAAAGGACATTTTACCTGTTACACACCTGCATAGTACCCAGGGTGAGGAGCTAAACAGCTACCATGTCACCCCTTGTTAGTTTATTGATCAGCTGACGTATTCACGTTTCCCTCCCCTGCTCTGGTCCGCTGCCATTGTCAGTGACAGGCTGCGATGTAATCAGTGCTCAGCAAAGCAACATGTCTTTCCATTGGCTAATCTGTAAAGTACCCGGGGGTGAGGGCTTAGTGGTTTAGGTCCTCATCCAGAGTGCTTTTGATAAGGGGGGAGGTGAGTATAATTGTACTTGGTAACAAATCATTCTGGCTGTACTAATTCTAAAGGTCACACTAGTGGTACATTATACAAAAATTATATGTAATTATAACCAAAAAAATTTACAAAGGTGCAGCATTGCTATTTAGTTATCAGGCCTTTACCACAATCACAAAATACAGACACAATGCTATAAAATACAGAGAGGTATTGCTTATTTAACCAGATTGTATTATATTAACATACTGCCATAACATAAAGCCACATTCATAAAATAAGTCAACAATCCAAATTTTGTTTATAAATTTGCCCCTTTGGGTACTTTTATGTTCTTATTCAACCAAATTTCTGTTTTAAAAACTGCATTTTAAAAGGACTGTCAATTCTTTTTATCAAAATAGTTCATTATGAAAGGAGAACTAAAGATAGAAATAACTTAATTATTCTGAAATCATCACCATTAAAGTAATAGTTCACTGCAAAAGTTTCTCAGTCCTCATCTTCTTACTATTAATATACTTTTATACTTTTTAATTTTAGGCTTAGTGATGCTTTGTTCAGCTATCCTAACTTCATTATTAATTTTAGCTAGTTTGATAGCTTTCTTACACTACTTGTTACAGTTTTTATCATTCCTAAATGCCCTTTCCGTTCCCTCTGCCTTAAAGATTTTAAATGCCTTTTTCTTCCTTTCCATTTGCCTCTTTACATCAGAATTCAGCCACATGGGTGCGGATTTATTTTTTTTACATTTATTTCCCAAGGGTATAAATTTAGATCTGAACTGGCTTAAAATCCCCTTGAACACAGTCCACTTCTGTTCAGTACCTTTTCCTGATAATACATTATCCCAGTTGACATTCTGAAGAGCTACTTTTAACCTGGGAAAATTTGACTTCCCGAAATTAAGTCTTTGTTAACCCAGCGCACTTTTCCTTCCGATAACTTACTCCAAATGACACTATTTCATGGTCACTATTCCCTAAGCCTCCAGTTACCTTCATCACCTTTTTCTTTGATGGCAGTTCCACCACACCAATCAATGTCAGGGTAATTAAAGTCCCCCATAATGAGCACACTCCCCAAACTTGCAGCTCTTACCAATTGCAAAAATCCTCAGGAAAGCAATTCCTGTCAATTTAACTTAAGTCATTTTTTGACCACAGTTACCCATTAAGGAGAAAGCATCTGCTTAGATTTTTCTACAAAATGGGTCATAGGCCCAGAGGCATAGTTGTTCATACTCGGTGAATTCAAGTTTAATAATTTATTCAAGGTTTGTATGTGGAGGTTTGGTTTTTGCTCACTTTGTAGATTGTTGGGTTGGGGCTCTTCCCCAACAACTTGATGTTTGAGTTACTTTCTTAGAAAAAAATAACTTTAGGTTTTTTCATATTTAAATGTGAGATGATTAAATGTGGCTTGTTTCTGTCAGTCATCCCAACATAGTTGAGGACTCTTGCCACTGGATGTTAAATTTGTTAGTCCACAAAGTTAAATTTGTTAGTCCACAAGGTTGTTTCTGTAAATGCACCAGACTTCATTTACAAACTTCAGACTCTGGATTTTGTGGGTTGGATGCTGGAAGGTTTCCTTTTGATGAATCTACCATGGAGGTAATTTTTTATCAAGTTCCATTACACAGTATAACAGTGCACTACTCCAAAGTAGTTCTTCAGAAAAATGTCAGGGTCTTCTGGACCTCATCTTGACCTTCTAGCCCGGGGGGGTTTACCAATAGGAAGACTTTCTATTGGTCAACTCGCAGACCAAAAGGAGGAAGCTGGGAACAGCGTGCCGGCAATCAGAACTTTTAGAGATTAGTACAGGACTTGTGTGTATGTATAATTTTATTTATATAGCGCCACTTGGGTACGCAGCGCTGTACATTATAAAATACAGAGTATACAAACAAGGGGATAAGTGCAAGCCATTATACACTTAAATTAAGTTTACATAAAGTTTCAACGGTTAAGTATATATAATATATATATATATATATATATATAATACATCAGTGATCGCACTACTGCTTGGTTTCTTTTGAATGTCTAGGTGCAGCCACAAGAACAATGAACAGATAGAATCCTATGAGGTGCACTCATAGGGCTTGAGTAAAGTTTAAGATTTATTAATCCATTTAAAAACGCTTCCGCTACGCGTTTCGGTCACCACGTGACCATCGTCAGGCAAAGTGTAACAATGTTGTCACTTCCTTAAATAATTGCATAACATGTAAAACCCACCCAAACACACACCCCGTCCGCCCCTCTCCCTCCCCTTAGTAAAACACGCCTACCCCAGATGACACGTCTGTACGTCCAGTGTTCAGTCCTGTGTTTTTATACCATCTAGGTAAGGTTCCAACCTTACCCCTCGTGTCTCTCTGTACTCTCGAAAGTTAAGAACCATTATAAGACCCTCTATTTGCCGGATCCTGGTAATCTTCCGCCGACTTCAGACTAAGGGGTTTAACACTAGGGGGAGGGATTGAAAAAATAGGAGGGAGAGGGAGGGCTGCAGTGCGCAGGACAAAATTCTCCCGGAGGAGAGACAGGAGGCAGTCCTATATGGGCTCTGCTATCCTCCTGGTGGGCAGTTTTTGGGACTTTGGGGGGGGGGGGATTCCAGGAGAACCATTTGGAGCTGGGATGTAAGGTAAGGATTTTATTACACTACATGGTGGGGCCATTAGTGGGGGGGATTATAGTTTTGAGCGTAACTTTGTTACGCTCTGCCTGACGATGGTCACGTGGTGACCGAAACGCATAGCGGAAGCGTTTCTAAATGGATTAATAAATGTTAAATTTTACTCAAGCCACTGGATCCAGCCCTTTGGGGAGGTCCTATGCCTTTAATATAAAGCACTGGATGGCCTCTTCACTCATTTTTAAAAGCCAAAGTGCTGGGGGGAAGTGAGAGAGCGAGAGTTAAATAGTGAAATAGATGACATGGGTTATTTTTGCTATTGTTTATGAGAAGGAGTGTTTTGCTACTGTACTCAGCTGCATGAGTACAGTAGTGTAGGAATTTGTTTTCTCAATTGAGATGGTGGTTAGTGAGGGACGATTGTGACTTAGAGGTTAAAGGGCATCTCTACCCCTCCTATAAAATTTTGATATAATGTAGTCCACCCCCCAAAACCCCATTTACGCTATACTTACATTTAGAAGTGATGCTCCCAGAGTTAGATATTCACCTTACAAATCCCCGATCCACCGGCGCTTGGTCCCACCACTGCAGCATGCCCTTTACGTGAGCAGCAGCAGTGGAGGCTCCTCTGGGAATGGCCATCAGCCATTGGTCATGACATCACTGTTACAGCCGTGACTGACGGACATTACCAGGAACGAGCAGGGAGATGCGCCGGTGGATCGGGGATTTGTAAGGTGAATAGCTAACGCTGGGAGCATCTCTTTTAAATGTAAGTAGTAAATGGGGTTTGGGGGGATGGACAACAGTATTTTAAAATTTTATAGGAGGGGTGGAGATGCCCTTTAAACCCAGGCGTGAGGACCTAGCAGTTTTGGTTTTCACCCTTGGTACTTTTAAAAGGCCGAACAAGAGGATTGCAGAGTAAATGGGTATAGTTGACAGTAATATAATGTGCCCCCCTAGTTGCATTGGTGGAGGCATATTTAATATGTGTATTTTATTTCCCGAAAGAATTCCCAAGTATTAGCCTGTCTATACAATAGACGAGCAGATTGTTGCCCAAAAGACTAATCGGGCGAGGAAGGCGGCTGTTTGAGTTGGTTTCATTTATCAGTTACTAAATGTCTTATGACTTTACCATTTAGAAAATACATAATTTTAATATTTTCTTGTATTGCATCCTCAAAGATTTGCAGGGTGAACAGGCCTCTTTCCATTTGAACCTTTAAACATTATTTCAAGAAATAAGAATCTCTGATATGCTAAATAATAAAGGCTAAAGATGGTAGCAATCAAAACGCAATGGCCCTTTTTTTTGCACCTTGCTTATTTAGATTTACCGTATATACTCGAGTATATACAGTGCACCAGATCTTGCAACTTTCCTATGTAGCGAAACGCATTGCAATGTACAACTGTACAACTGGTCCTTTTGGCTAATCAGTAATCTCGTTAACTAAACATGTTCCAGGCCAAACCGTTAAACCCCAGTGTGAGGGTTTTATCATAGTTTAGTTTAGTTTATCAAGGTTCAGCAGTGTTTTCTCATTTTAATGGCCATAATTTTCCGATCCTGGGGTTTCTCTGAACATAAATGAATGCTCAGTAGAGATCTGAGCATTCCTTACCAGAAAGGAAGATAGAAAAAACTTACCTTTCGAGCAATCCCCTGCAGCAGCACTGAAATTCCCGCCAGCTTCCTGGTCCTGTTTAACATTAGTGCACATTATAGTTAATATAACCAGGAATTGGTCAGGACCTGCCAGTGCTGCTGCGGTGGATCGCGTGAAAGGTAAGTTTGTTCTATCTTCTTTCCTGGCTCCAAATTCATTGATTGAAGAACGGAAGGTAAGGCATAGCTCCCTAACCTCCCAGACTTTAATCAATGCATTAAAGGAATAGTTCACATTTGCATTGAGTTATTCCTTTAAATACACATGTGTTGCTGCATGTCTTAAGTCCAGTACTTCTTTTGCTCAGGCTCATTATCCCCCCTCCCTCTCTTAACCAAATCCTATTTTCCTGACTATGCTCAGTTATCACTATTTTTCAGCACTGAGAGAATTTCCCACCATGCAATTTGCACATACTGTACCAACTGTTACCCTTCCAGTAACACCAGGGGTGCCCAACCTTGGCCACGGGTTAAAATACATTCATTTCTGCTTCTCTGTGCAATTGCTGTCCTAGACAGAAAAGTTGTTTGTCTTTATAATATAGCTGATAGGGGATTTTATTATACTGATTTTAGAAGTCTACTCAATAGATGTTGGGCAATTGAGTATGTCTGCTTAACTGGGTGAAAGGTGTGAAGGGGGGATTCATCTCAGCAAGAGGGCATGTCGGAAGTTGTAATTTATGGGTAATATGACATTAGAATTAACAACAAATCAAAAATGTAATTATTGATGTACCATTTAATGTAACTAATAGAATGTATTGTATGACATAATGTTATTGAAATAATAGTGAGAATAATGTTTATATACTGTTAGTGCCGCTTTTCCTTTTCCCAGTGGGGATCATGCCCCAAATAATCCACAGGATATCATAAAATTGTGCTCCAATAAGATATTCTAGTAAGCTTCAGAACAGTTCTTGCTCTTCTTCCCTTAAGGTGTGGTTTATAACTGTTATCATACAGGACATTTCAACACATTATGCCAACCCTTACGTTCCGTTTTTATACATAATTGGATTATACAGATATATCATAGCATACATATCATTATATTTCATTACATATTTATTATTGGTTATACATCATGCTTTTGTTCTCAATTTACTGTAAATGACCCCTAGATAAGTTTATTAT
This sequence comes from Hymenochirus boettgeri, assembly GCA_019447015.1. Taxonomy (NCBI): domain Eukaryota; kingdom Metazoa; phylum Chordata; class Amphibia; order Anura; family Pipidae; genus Hymenochirus; species Hymenochirus boettgeri. The sequence continues at coordinate 35,777,011 of CM033469.1, forward strand.
TATATAAGGCAATAATCACCATCCCTCTGGACATTACTTTATAATCTGTAATGGGTACACATACGTTACTTCAGCTTTAAGCATTTAATATAAAAAGAGGAATTTGGTAACTGGAAGAGCAGGATAAAATAAACTTTTTCTCTTATTAGACCCAAAATGGTGGCAATCTTTAAATTCGGCTCAAACAAAACCAATGTGACTTCCTAAAAAGGTTGAGCTCTCGATGCCGGCACAGAGTGATTTATTCTGTGGTAAGTAAATCCAATAAACTTCATTCTCTGTTTAAGGCTGGGTACACACCAGCAGATATTTTTGCCGACCAACCAATCCACGGAACTATCAGTCGGTCGTCCGAAAATATCTGCTGGTGTGGATCCACGGACCTGCTCCAGCGCCGAATTCCCCAACGCCTCCGATGCATCTCCAGTCCTTTGCACTGTGCAGTTCCATAGGGAACCACTATTGCCGTGACCGACAGACATTTGTCCCGGCGAGCACTATCGCGTAGCGAGCACTTGGTCAGGACAAATAGTCCCCTTTGTGTGTACCCAGCCTATGCATTTGAAATGTGCTTTGTCTGTAGATTTACTTAGGTGAGGTACTGTGAGGTAGCACACAGCCGTGAAAGTTGTATGAAGACATGCCTATCTAGTTTGATGGCCCCACTAGAACACACTAAATCGTGCACGCAATTGCGAGCGTTATCACACATGATTGCATGTGCGATTCTTGTGCGTTTTTCTATTGCCAAAGACGTTTTCCGTTATGGCAAGGGCATGTGTTTACACACCAAAAATGGTGAATGCATGTGTTACCAAAACGCGGGGATATTCGCGTTCCCGTGATTTCCATTATAACCAAGTCGCATGTGCTATTGCGAGCGCAAAACGCATGAACAAATGCGCAAAAAACGCGTGACGTCTGTCTTCCAGAGGAAGGTAAAAAAATAAAAGGGTCCATGTTGACTCCAATGGCAATCAAAAAAAAATCTGGTCAATATTACTGTAATTCTAGAAACGAATCCAATAAAACTTATGGTAATCTTTATTTTTTTATATACATTTTGTTATTGTTTAGTGACAAACTGCAACTAAAGATCCATATTTGCCCATTAGTGCTCTGTAGTTGCAATTGTATTTGTAGGAGGGTGAAACTTAAGAATGTATTATACAGAGCAGGGTATCTGTTCACTGATTGGCTGGGGAAGGCTATACAGCTATATAGAGAGCTTCTCTTCTGTACTCTGCAGGTCATAACTTGTCATTGGTTCAGCTCCAGGTCATGTGTCACCTTTCTGTAGGAGGTGGAAGTTGAGCATCTTTCACATTAGACCAGGTGCTGGCAACAAGAACTGAAATTTGTGTAAAGATGAAACATCTTGAAAACATCACACTGCACAGCTGCCTCTTCGTCACCTTTATCTGTGTCACAGGTAAGAAATTTGGGCTTGTGCTGATGAGATCTGGGGGGCTTTCTATTGATGGAGAGATTTAAATGTTCCTCATTATAACATCACATTGTGTAATTAAATCGTTGAGATAACTCTCCTTGTATTAATTAAAATAGCCCAAACTAAATTTGCAGGTTTTATATATTAATACAGAAATGTTTGATTTTCCATTTGTAAGTAAATTTACTGCAAGAATTAATTGAAATTGGACTTAGTGGTATTAAAATTATTAGAATATTTTCAAATGAATTTAATTAGTATAGCTGTGTGTATGTAACCTCCGATGCCCCACCTAGTGTTGTAATCAGCACGGCATTAATCCATGTCCCCAATATGGACGCTGACACCGTTATCTGAATTAATCTCTAGTGGTCAAATTCTTTTTAGTATCGAAAAAGGCAAATTGTTCTAAAAGGCATTCCTCCCTTTGCACGCTATTTGCACATTGTAGGGCACCTTTAAAAGAAATCAAAATGTGACTCGCTCCACATAACTTCTTAAAAAATGAATCTATTTTGCATCAATTTGATTATTATTATGTAGATTTAGTATAATACGTTAGCTTTGTACAAAATCATAGATTACTGGCTTATCTGTTTAGTTAGCTTCATAGAATAATTGAATAATTGCAGTTTATTCTTGTGGTTTGGAATCTACGAGCAATACATGTTATTTCATTATTATTTTTACACACAAAGTACCGGAGTGTAAGCAAGATTTTTGGGTTAAACCGTAAAATGAGTTACTTGAATTGTTAAAATGAAGATGAATGAAAATGCACATCATTATTGATAATTATCAATGTAATTGACTAAAATGTGGAACTTTGCGAGCAAGAGTCTATGTTTTAAATTACTGCTTGTGAACACAAGGTGCAGTCCATTAAGAATTTAGAATAAGCTAATACAATATTTCAAAAACCTGGTATTTTTTAAATAAAATCTTTATGTAGGCCTTGTTTACCCGCTATTATTTCAAGTATATGGTTGTTTATTGTACGCGAATTAATGTGGAATTAACAGTAGAAAGACTCATCTCAAAACTAGTTTTTATCCTTAATATTAATATGACGGTTAATCTTTTTCTTAATGACCTTCTAGGATTCGAATTGGATATTGTTATAAAATTCTATTATTTAACTAACAGCTCTGATTGTCGATCCATTTGCAATCAGATATTATGTTTCAAACATGAAATCAAATATTTAGTTTCCAAAATCGTGTGATAGAATTGATCAGTGGTTTGTATTGCTCTCTGTATATTTACAGGTAGGATCTAATGAATAAAAAATACATTAACTTGCCCTTTTTATTTTAGCTTTATTAAAAAAAAAAAACAGTCCAGTTACTAAAATCCTGTAAAAAATTAGAAGGAAAGGTTCTCTGGGTCTACTAAGGCTGGGTACACACATGAATGGAAAAGAGACGATTCCGTCGGACTTGACAGATTCGGCCCTTTCTTGTCAACACGTGTACCGCACAAACAAGCTTTCCCAACATCCACAAACGTTAATCATCTAAGTTGGAATTGCTCGTTTCAATCAGAAATTTTTCGGCGGCCCCCTGTACTAAAGTATAGGGAGTTCCCTGTGCCATGGGAAACATGCAGTCTTGAACATTCTCCCTATACTATATATGGGAAGAATGCTTGGGAATGTGTGCACCCTCCTCTTTGAAAAATATCACTCTGAATCTTACAGATACAGATCCCTGAATGCAGAGATCTATATAAGATGAGATGGCAGGGATAAGATGAGACAGCAGGGGATCTATATAAGATGAGACGGCAGGGATCTATATAAGATGAGACGGCAGGGATCTATATAAGATGAGACGGCAGGGATCTATATAAGATGAGACGGCGGGGATCTAATAAGATGAGACGGCAGGGATCTATATAAGATGAGACGGCAGGGATCTATATAAGATGAGACGGCAGTGAGTATATAAGATGAGAGGCAGGGATCTATATAAGATGAGACGGCAGGGAACTATATAAGATGGACGGCAGGGATCTATATAAGATGAGACGGCAGGGATCTATATAAGAGGAGACAGCAGGGATCTATATAAGATGAGACAGCAGGGATCTATATAAGAGAGACAGCAGGGATCTATATAAGTGAGACGCAGGATCTATATAAGAGAGACGGCAGGGATCTATATAAGAGAGAAGCAGGGATCTATATAAGATGAGACAGCAGGGATCTTATAAGAGGAGACAGCAGGGATCTATATAGATGAGACGGCAGGGATCTATATAAGAGGAGACGGCAGGGATCTAATATAAGAGGAGACGGCAGGGATCTATATAAGAGAGACGGCAGGGATCTATATAAGATGAGACGGCAGGGATCTATATAAGATGAGACGGCAGGGATCTATATAAGATGAGAGGCAGGGATCTATATAAGATGAGACGGCAGGGATCTATATAAGATGAGACGGCAGGGATCTATATAAGATGAGACGGCAGGGATCTATATAAGATGAGACGGCAGGGATCTATATAAGAGGAGACGGCAGGGATCTATATAAGATGAGACAGGCAGGGATCTATATAAGATGAGATGGCAGGGATCTATATAAATGAGACGGCAGGGATCTATATAAGATGAGACGGCAGGGATCTATATAAGAGAGACGGCAGGGATCTATATAAGATGAGACAGCGGGGTCTATATAAGATGAGCAGCAGGATCTATATAAGATGAGACAGCAGGGATCTATATAAGATGAGACGCAGGGATCTATATAAGATGAGACGGCAGGCAGGGTCTTATAAAGAGGAGACGGCAGGGATCTATATAAGATGAGACGGCAGGGATCTATATAAGATGAAGGCAGGGATCTATATAAGAGGAGACGGCAGGGATCTATATAAGAGAGACGCAGGGATCTATATAAGATGAGACGGCAGGGATCTATATAAAATGAGACGGCAGGGATCTATATAAGATGAGACGGCAGGGATCTATATAAGATGAGACGGCAGGGATCTATATAAGATGAGACAGCAGGGGTCTATATAAGATGAGACAGAGGGATCTATATAAGATGAGACAGCAGGGATCTATATAAGATGAGACGGCAGGGATCTATATAAGATGAGACGGCAGGGGTCTATATAAGAGGAGACGGCAGGGATCTATATAAGATGAGACGGCAGGGTCATATAAGATGAGACGGAGGGATCTAATAGATGAGACAGCAGGGGTCTATATAAGATGAGACAGCAGGGATCTATATAGATGAGACAGCAGGTCTATATAAGATGAGACGGCAGGATCTATATAAGATGAGACGGCAGGGGTCTATATAGAGGAGACGGCAGGGATCATATAAGATGAGACGGCAGGGATCTATAAGATGAGACGGCAGGGATCTATATAAGATGAGACGGCAGGGATCTATATAAGATGAGACGGCAGGGATCTATATAAGATGAGACGGCGGGATCTATATAGATGAGACGGCAGGGATCTATATAAGAGAGAGAGGATCATATAAGATGAGACGGCAGGGATCTATATAAGAGAGACAGAAGGGATCTATATAAGATGAGACGGCAGGGATCTATATAAGATGAGACAGAGGGGTCTATTAAGATGGACAGCAGGGATCTATATAAGATGAGACGAGGGTCTATATAAGATGAGACGGCAGGGATCTATATAAGATGAGACGCAGGGTCATATAAGAGGAGACGGCAGGGATCTATATAAGATGAGACGGCAGGGATATATAAGATAGACGGCAGGGATCTAATAGATGAGACGGCAGGGTCTATAAGAGGAGACGGCAGGGATCTATATAAGATGAGACGGCAGGGATCTATATAGATAGACGAGGGATCTATAAGATGAGACGCAGGATCTTATAAGATGACGGCAGGGTCATATAAGATGAGACAGAGGATCTATATAAGATGAGACGGCAGGGATCTATATAAGATGAGACGGCAGGGGTCTATATAAGATGAGACAGCAGGGGTCTATATAAGATTGTTTACAGTTGGCAGTCATTAGGCAGGAAGCACCGTTGTGGTGATTAATATGTATACAAAAGTTCAATATCATGGTTAATACAGCACAGGTGCTCTCCAGTTATAGCTACTTTCCTGTGGGGTTTGTAGAGTTTCACTTTGTTTATGTGATATGATTTCAGCAGTTTGTAAATATTGAGTTATATGAGATTTATATTGCTGTCTAATGCAGCACAGTTAGATTTGTCTGACGAGACTTTTCTCCTGATAAATAACAATCGCTCATCACACTTTCAGGCAACACCCATTATAGTCTATGGAAGGAAAATTAGGAAATTTGTCACCATAGAGAAAAATCATGGCGGACAGATCTCCTGAAAATGTGACATAAAACTGACCTAAAAAGAAAGATATAAACGCAAACTTCAAACTATGACTTATGCACTGAAATGGCAGATTATGTGTTTGCTGAAGATACTAAATTGTGCAGGGTTATAGGCTCAGTGCAAGGTGTCTTCACTTTACAAAGTGATTTACATAGGCTTGTGGATCGGGCTACAAAATGGCCAATGAGGTTTAATGTTGAAAAATGAAAAGTTATGCATATTGGAAAATCCAACATAATTACTAATTATACCCAAATGAAAAGGTGCTAGGGATTGATATTAGCAAAGTTGACACAAGAAAGCTAAAATTAGCAAAAACCCCAATGAATCACTTTATTGGAGAGAAGCAAGTGCTACTCTCCATAAACTGCTTCTCTCCATAAACTGCTACTCTCCAATAAAGGGCTTCTCTCCAGTAAACGGCTACTCTCCAATAACTGCTACTCTCCAATAAACGGCTTCTCTCCAATAAACTGCTACTCTCCAATAAACTGCTTCTCCTCCAATAAACGGCTACTCTCCAATAAACTGCTACTCTCCAATAAAGGGCTTCTCTCCAGTAAACGGCTACTCTCCAATAAACTGCTACTCTCCAATAACGGCTTCTCTCCATAATAAGCTACTCCAATAAACGGCTTCTCTCCAATAAACTGCTACTCTCCAATAAACTTTACTCTCCAATAAAGGGCTTCTTCCAGTACGCTTCTCTCCAGTAAATGGCTTCCCTCCAATATACTGTTTCTCTACAATAAACTGCTACTCTCCAATAAACGGCTACTGTGCAATTTACTGTTTCTCTACAATAAACTGCTACCCAATAAACGGCTTCTCTCCAGTAAACGGCTTCTCTCCAGTAAACGGCTTCTCTCCAAAAACGGCTTCTCCACAATAAACTGCTACTCTCCAATAAACGGCTACTCTGCAATATACTGTTTTCCTACAATAAACTGCTACTCTCCAATAAACTGCTACTCTCCAATAACGGCTACTCTCCAATAAACGGCTACTCTCCAATAAACTGCTTCTTTCCAATAAACTGCTTTTCTCCAATAAACGGCTACTCTGCAATAAACGGCTTCTCTCCAATAAACTGCTTCTCCTCCAATAAACGGCTACTCTGCAATAAACGGCTTCTCTCCAATAAACTGCTTCTCTCCAATAAACTGTTTCTCTGCATAAAACGGCTACTCTCCAATAAATGGCTTCTCTCCGATAAACGGCTTTTCTCCAATAAACTGCTTCTCTCCAATAAACGGCTACTCTGCAATTAACGGCTTTTCTCCAATAAACGGTCTACTCTGCAATAAACGGCTACTCTCCAATAAACTGCTTCTCTCTGATAAACTGCTTCTCTCTAATAAACTGCTTCTCTCAATAAAAGGCTACTCTCCAATAAACGGCTTTTCTCCAATAAACTGCTTCTCTCCCGCTACTCTCCAATAAACTGCTTCTCTCAATAAACAGCTACTCTCCAATAAACTGCTTTCTCTGATAAACTGCTTCTCTCTAATAAACTGCTTCTCTCCAATAAAGGCTACTCTCCAATAAACGGCTTTTCTCCAATAAACTGCTTCTCTCCGTACCTCATCCAATAAACTGCTTCTCTCCCGCTACTCTCCAATAAATGCTTCTCTCATAAACAGCTACTCTCCAATAAACTGCTTCTCTCCAATAAACGGCTACTCTGCAATAAACGGCTTCTCTCCAATAAACTGCTTCTCTCCAATAAACTGCTTCTCTCCAAAAAACGGCTACTCTGCAATAAACGGCTTCTCTCAATAAACTGCTTTCTTCCAAAAATGCTACCTCAAAACGCTTCTCCAATAAACTGCTTCTCTCCAATAAACGGCTTTTCTCCAATAAACTGCTTCTCTCCGTACTCTCCAATAAACTGCTTCTTCCAATAAACAGCTACTCTCCAATAAACTGCTTCTCTCAATAAACAGCTACTCTTCAATAAACTGCTTCTCTCCAATAAACGGCTACTCTGCAATAACAGCTTCTCTCCAATAAACTGCTTCTCCAAAAAACGGCTACTCTGCAATAAACGGCTCTCTCAATAACTTTCTCCCAATAAACTGTTCTCTGCAATAAACGGCTACTCTTAATAAACTGTCTCTCCATAAAAGGCTACTCTCCATAAACGGCTTTTCTCCATAAAATGCTTTCTCCCCTACTCTCCAATAAACTGCTTCTCTCCCAATAAACAGCTACTCTCCAATAAACTGCTCTCTCCAATAAACGGCTACTCTGCAATAAACGGCTACTCTCCAATAAACGGCTACTCTCCAATAAACGGCTTCTCTCCAATAAACGGCTACTCTCCAAAAAGGCTTTTCTCCAATAAACGACTTCTCTCCAATAAACGGCTTTCAATAAACGGCTTTCTCCAATAAACTGCTTCTCTCCAATAAAAGGACTACTCTGCAATAAACGGCATTTTCTCCAATAAACGCCTACTCTGCAATAAACGGCTACTCTCCAATAAACTGCTTCTCTCTAATAAACTGTTCTCTCCAATAAAGGCTACTCTCCAATAAACAGCTACTTGCAATAAATGGCTACTCCAATAAACGGCTACTCTGCAATTAAAGGCTACTCTCCAATAAACTGCTTCCTCTCCCAGACTCTCCAAAACTGCTTTCTCCAATAAACTGCTTCTCCCCAATAAACGGCTTCTCTCCAATAATGCTTCACTCCAATAAACGGCTACTCTGCAATAAAACGGTTCTCTCCAAAAACTGTTCTCTCCGATAAACGGCTTCCCTCCAATAAACGGCTACTCTGCAATATACTGTTTCTCTACAATAAACTGCTACTCTCCAATAAACGGTCACTCTCCAATAAATGGCTTCTCTCCAATAAAACGGCTTCTCTCCATAAAGTGGCTACCTTGCAATAAATGGCTTCTCTCCAATAAACTGCTTCTCTCCAATAAACGGCTACTCTGCAATAAACGGCTTCTCTCCAAAAAACTGCTTCTCTGCAATAAACAGCTACTCTCCAATAAATGGCTTCTCTCCAATAAACGGCTACTCTCCAATAAACGACCAATCGCTTCTTTTCTTTTCTCCAATAAAACTGCTTCTCCAATAAGCGGCTACTCTGCAATAAACGGCTTCTCTCCAAAAAAAACTGCATCTCTCCAAAAACTGCTTCTCTCCAATAACGGCTACTCTCCAAAACTGCTTCTCCCATAAACGGCTACTCTCCAGTAAAAGGCTTTCTCCAATAAACGTACTTCATAAAACGGCTACTCTCTAATAAACTGCTTCTCTCTAATAAACTGCTTCTCTCCAATAAACGGCTTCTCTCCAAAAAATGCTTCTCTCCAATAAACGGCTACTCTCCAATACTGCTTCTCTCCAATAAAACGGTACTCTCCAATAAACGGCTTTTCTCCAATAAACGGCTACTCTGCAATAAATGGCTACTCTGCAATAAACGGCTACTCTCCAATAACTGCTTCTCTCTAATAAACTGCTTCTCTCCAATAAACGGCTACTCTGCAATAAATGGCTACTCTCCAATAAACTGCTACTCTCCAATAACGGCTTTTTCTCCATAAACGGCTTCTCTCCAATAAACAGTACTCTCCAATAAACTGCTTCTCTCCAATAAACGGCTACTCTCCATAAACGGCTTTTCTCCAATAAACGGCTACTCTCCAATAAATGGCTACTCTGCAATAAACGGCTACTCTCCAATAAACTGCTTCTCTCTAATAAACTGCTCTCTCCAATAAACGGCTACTCTGCAATAAATGGCTACTCTCCAATAAACTGCTACTCTCCAATAAACGGCTTTTCTCCAATAAACGGCTACTCTGCAATAAATGGCTACTCTCCAATAAACTGCTACTCTCCAATAAACGGTGTTCTCATAAAGCCTTTTCTCCAATAAACTGCTACTCTCCAATAAACGGCTTTTCTCCAATAAACGGCTACTCTGCAATAAATGGCTACTCTCCAATAAACTGCTTCTCTCCAATAAACGCTTTTCTCCAATAAACGGCTACTCTGCAATAAACTGCTTCTCTCCAATAAACTGTTTCTCTCCAATAAACTGCTTCTCTCATAAACTGTTTCTCTCCGATAAACTGTTTCTCTCGATAAACGGTTTCTCTCCAATAAACGGCTACTCTCTAATAAAACGCTATCTCCAATAAACTGCTACTCTCCAATAACAGCTTTTCTCCAATAACTGCTTCTCTGCAATAAACAGCACTCTCCAATAAATGGCTTCTCTCCAATAAACGGCTACTCTCCAATAAACGGCTTTTCTCCAATAAACTGCTTCTCTCCAATAAACGGCTACTCTGCAATAAATGGCTTCTCTCCAATAAACTGCATCTCTCCAATAAACTGCTCTCTCCAATAAACTGCTTCTCTCCAATAAACGGCTACTCTCCAATAACTGCTCTCTCCAATAAACGGCTACTCTCCAGTAAACGGCTTTTCTCCAATAAACGGCTAATCTGCATAAACGGCTACTCTCTAATAAACTGCTTCTCTCTAATAAACTGCTTCTCTCCAATAAACGGCTTCTCTCCAATAAATGGCTTCTCTCCAATAAGCAGCTACTCTCCAATAAACTGCTTCTCTCCAATAAACGGCTACTCTCCAATAAACGGCTTTTCTCCAATAAACGGCTACTCTGCCAATAAATGGCTACTCTGCAATAAAAAGCTTACTCTCCAATAAACTGCTTTTTCTCTATAATAAAACTGCTTCTCTCCAATAAACGGCTACTCTCAATAAACGGCTTTCTCAAAAACGGCTACGCAATAAATGGCTACTCTCCAAAAAACTGCTACTCTCCAATAAACGCTTTTTCCAATAAAAGGCTCCTCTGCATAAACTGCTTCCAATACGGCTTTTCTCAATAAACGGCTTACTCTCCAATAAACGGCTTTTCTCCAAATAACGGCTTTCTCCAATAAACGCTTCTCTCATAAAATGCTTCTCTCCAATAAACGGCTTTCTCCAATAAACTGCTTCTGCTCTCCATAAACGGCTCTCTCCCAATAAACTCTTCTCTCAATAAACGGCTTTTCTAAAATGCTATCCCAATAAACGGCTTTTCTCCAATAAACGGCTTTTCTCCAATAAACTTCTTCCTCCAATAAACTGCTAATCTCCAGTAAACGGCTTTTCTCCAATAAACTGCTTCTCTCCAATAACGGCTTCTCTCCAATAAACTGCTTCTCTCCAATAAACTGCTTCTCTCCAATAAACTGCTTCTCTCATAAACGGCTTTTCTCCAATAAAGCTACTCTCCAATAAACGGCTTTTCTCCAATAAACGGCTTTTCTCCAATAAACTTCTTCTCTCCAATAAACTGCTACTCTCCAGTAAACGGCTTTTCTCCAATAAACGGCTACTCTGCAATAAATGGCTACTCTTAATAAACTGTTCTCTCAATAACGCTTTTCTCCAATAAACGGCTCTACTCTGCAAAAAAACTGTTTCTTCAATAAACTGCTTCTCTCCATATAAACTGTTTCTCTCGAAACGTTCTCTCGAATAAAGGCTACTCTGCAATAAATGGCTACCCAAATAAACGGCTACTCTCCAATAAACTGCTTTTCTCAATAAACTGCTTCTCAATAAAGGTTCTCCATAAGCTTTCTCCAATAAAAGGCTACTCTGCAAAAATGGCTACTCTCCAATAAACTGCTACTCTCCAAAACGGCTTTTCTCCAAAAACGGCTACCTGCAATAAATGCTTTCTCCAATAACGCGTTTCTCAATAAACGGCATAACTCTCTCCAAAAACGGCTTTCTCCAATAAAAAGGCTTTTCCAATAAACTGTTCTCTCAATAAAATGCTTCTCTCCAATAAACGGCTTTTCTCCAATAAACTGCTTCTCTCCAATAAACGGCTTCTCTCCAATAAACTGCTTCTCTCCAAAATTAAACTGCTTCTCTCCAATAAACTGCTTCTCTCCAATAAACGGCTTTTCTCCAATAAACTGCTACTCCCAATAAACGGTTTCTCCAATAAACGGCTTTTCTCCAATAAAAATTCTTCTCTCCAATAAACTGCTACTCTCCAGTAAACGGCTTTTCTCCAATAAACTGCTTCTCTCCAATAAACGGCTTTCTCTCAATAAACTGCTTCTCTCCAATAAACTGCTTCTCTCCAATAAACTGCTTCTCTCCAATAAACGGTTCTCCAATAAACTGCTACTCTCCAATAAACGGCTTTTCTCCAATAAACGGCTTCTCTCCAATAAACTGCTACTCTCCAGTAAACGGCTTTTCTCCAATAAACGGCTACTCTGCAATAAATGGCTACTCTCTAATAAATGCTTCTCTCCAATAAACGGCTTTTCTCCAATAAACGGCTACTCTGCAAAAAACTGTTTCTCTCCAATAAACTGCTTCTCTCCGATAAACTGTTCTCTCCGATAAACTGTTTCTCTCCGATAAACGGGCTACTCTGCAATAAATGGCTACTCTGCAATAAACGGCTACTCTCCAATAAACTGCTTTTCTCTAATAAAATGCTTCTCTCCAATAAACGGCTACTCTCCAATAAACGGCTTTTCTCCAATATAAACGGCTACTCTGCAATAAATGGCTACTCTCCAATAACTGCTACTCTCCAATAAACGGCTTTTCTCCAATAACGGTACTCTGCAATAAACGCTTCTCTCCAATAAACGGCTTTTCTCCAATAAACGGCTACTCTCCAATAAACGGCTTTTCTCCAATAAACGGCTTTTCTCAATAAACTGCTTCTCCCAATAAAATGCTTCTCTCCAATAAACGGCTTTTCTCCAATAAACTGCTTCTCTCCAATAAACGGTTCTCCCATAAACTGTTTCTCCAATAAAGTTCTCTCCAATAAACTGCTTCTCTCCAATAAAAGGTTTCTCAATAAACTGTACTCTCAATAAACGGCTTTCTCAATAAACGGCTTTTCTCCAATAAACTTTCTTCTCAATAAACGCTACTCTCCAGTAAACGGCTTCTCCAATAAACTGCTTCCTCCAATAAAGGCTTCTCTCCAATAACTGCTTCTCTCAATAAACTGCTTCTCTCCAATAAACGGCTTTTCTCCAATAAACTGCTACTCTCCAATAAACGGCTTTTCTCCAATAAACGGCTTTTCTCCAATAAACTTCTTCTCTCCAATAAACTGCTACTCTCCAGTAAACGGCTTTTCTCCAATAAACGGCTCTTCTGCAATAAATGGCTACTCTCTAATAAACTGCTTCTCTCCAATAAACGGCTTTTCTCCAATAAACGGCTACTCTGCAAAAAACTGTTTCTCTCCAATAAACTGCTTCTATCCGATAAACTGTTTCTCTCCGATAAACTGTTTCTCTCGTATAAACGGTTTCTCTCCGATAAACGGCTACTCTCTAATAAACGGCTTTTCATCCAAAATAATAAACAATGCTAACTCTCCAATAACTGGCTTTCTCTCCAATAAACGGCTTTCTCCAAAACTGGACTTCTCTCCAATAAACGGCTTCTCTCCAATAAACGGCTTCTCTCCAATAAACTGCTACTCTCCAATAACCTGCTTCTCTCCAATTCACTGGCAGTTTTTACTCATTTTGGCTTTCTTGTGTCAACTTTTGGGATGGTTGTGGAATGCCAGACACAATTAGATTGAGCCTGGGCGTATAGTTTCCTGTTGCTCAAGGTGCAATTGTTGGATAGTTAGTGCTAGGACTTGACTGAATAGAGAAGGGAGTTGTTATGGATAATAGACATTCATCCTCATTAACCCAAAAGCCTAATCCCTTATTAAAGCTAACTAATTTAAAATATATGAACATGACTTTTAGAAGGGATTTGCATTGGCTGCGCTGGTTTCTGAATGTGTAGCGTGCAATCCAATTTAATATCAGATTTAAACCACATTTTTGCAAAAAAATTTCAGCCACGTAGCTGGTGGTAAATTTCACAATTTATTTTCACAGAAAAGGCTTGCGAAGTTAAATTGGTGCACGCAGTGCTGCTCTTGCGGCTCTCGGTGTCTGCGGCTGATTATATCTCTAGGCAGTGTCTGTCAAAGCAAACAAAGACAATTCCCTGAATAAGAAGGAGCTTAGAGTTTAGGGAGGAAAACGTAATTCTGCTTTTGTATAGAGCCCTTGTATGGCCTGATTTCAAGTACATTTTAGGGCAATAGGCCAACACTATCTTCTTGAAAAGACAGAATATCCAGAATTCTGTTTAGTTAACTATATCCATAGATGTATATATATGACTGGTTCTGCCCTTGTACAGGTTGGTGTTTTCTGGGCACTAGGTGGGAGCCTACATCGCCTTGTTAGTCTAAATCTTCACTTAATTGGACTTTTTTTCAAATCTTGGCTGCTGTGTCTGCGCTATCAAATACAAGTGCACAGTGTAAATGCTGCGCTCTCGGGCTATAAAGTCTGTAGATACAATCAGAAGAATACAAACAATCCAGGCTTTGGATTGTTCTCCATTATTTGTCCCTACTTATTGGGGGAATTTATAGCAGATGTAGATGTAGATGGAACGCGATGTCTGTTCTGTCACCATATTTGCAGGATTTTTAAAATCTCATGTGTGTTAACAACACAAGACAATAATCAAAGTACCCAGTTGCCAATTACACTGTAAGTCTATGTGACTATAACCTTGTAGTGTGCTTTTGGCCTGTTAATTCGTGTGATATCAGAAAGTTCTGTTAAAGTCAAAATACAGAACATATCTGCAAGATTCTGTCATTTTTTAAAGGTCGGCTACCCACCTAGGCTCAGGACTGCAGATTTTCCTCAGCCGCAGCCACCTCCCTATACAATAAGTAAAGGGAGGCAGAAAAAGTTTTCCCTGCCAAGGAGCACTTGGAAATGTGCTACACACAAGGGATCAGACGGTATCGTCCCTTTATCGTTAGAGTGTGTACTGACCTTAAGGAATACATAAATAAAAACAATTACACAAATAGGCAAAAAAAAGATAAAAATATTGTATACATATGAAAAAAGGGCCATGTCATGAAACATGACTGGCATTCCTGACCTTAAAATCTAAAGGACGATTTCACCCACAATCCCAGATGAATGAGTGGCCGACAAGTGGCCATTGCTGACAATAATCGTGTGTATTCATTCGATCAGGCAGTATTTTTTGATACGGTTGATGCCAGACAAACGCAAACACACACTTAAAGATTTTGTTTACATTTTTGTATTACAACTTTTCCAAAGGGAATTCCTTGTTTGTGATCTTTACTATAAGTTGCATTGAGAATTGATTATTGTGAAATTAATATTGTGCACCATTTCAATTTGTTTTCCATCAAGGACAAAATGGTTCAGGTTTCATCTTGTCAAGATTGACACTTTCTTGACGTTAAGATTGAAATCTTTATTTATAAATCTTGATCATGCTTTCGCTTTTTAGGTTCAGCCAGAAGCATTGAATAATAAGTGAATACAACAAAGAAGTTTTAGATCATGCTTTCTTTTTAGACTAGGTAGACACCGGAGAACTACGATCGTTAATTTAAAAAGCTACACCGCATCTTTATAAATATGGCCCTATGGGACTTTTTAGCGATACCGCGGGTTAGTTAATTTATGCTCGCAGTTAATTAACGAACGTTCGATCGTAGAATACCGTGCGGTACCGCGCTATGGGGAGCGTAAATCTACGATTTCGCTATTGTAAATTTACGATCGTTAGATTGATCGTTTATCTCCAATCGGTTTAGCGATCGTAACTTTACGATACCGATTGTTAAAGTCACGGTATCTCTAAAAAGCGATACCGCAGGTTTATAAATATGGCCCTATGTCTCTAAAGATCAGTGAGTGTGTCCACTTATCAATTTCGGTAAGTGACTGCCTATGCAGTCATTTAATGAGTGATTTAGCTGCCTGGAATTCTGTACTGTGTGTAACCTTTAAAGGCCTAGAGCTGAGTATGCCCCCCCAGTGTACATAGTATACAGGGTATTATCTTTCTTGTAAATAGATTGAAAGTATTTCTCAAACCCGGTTTAAGATTCAAATAGAAAAGTAACATTAACAGGGGGTTTTCCAGGAAACGCCCTATTACTAATGTTCATCTTTCTTACTCATCCTGAATGTCGGGGTTCCACGTAGAACTTCAGGTGTAAAACATTGACAGGGATCTCCCTTACTAACCCAAAGTCTATCAGGTTATGAGCCTGAACATCCAGGCTATTGCCTATTAATTAATGCATCACTCTATCTTTACTGCAATCAGCCATTCATTTGTATGATCATTCAATAGGCCACACAATCATTCACATAAGCCCTTAATATTTAGCAAGAGGTCCCGTAAGATTGGATCACTCAGGTAAGTATTTCCTGTTTTTCAGAGCCACATGGGTCCACTAAAATTTGCAGAAAAGAGGAGAATCTATACCGTAAGTAAACTTTATTTTCGGACCCTTTTTTATTTACAATAACAGGCACTTAATGTATTGATATTCACTGGCACCCTGGATTAATCAACTACAATTTCTACAGAAATTAAATTGTCATCTTCTCAACAAAAAAAACTCTACAAATATAATATTTTGACTTTATGCCTATACTGACCTTTAACTTTAAGTCTTAAAGTATAACTATTCTCTAAAAATTAACGTTTTAAAAATGGAAAGTACCTGGGGTTGGGAGGTCGGATTGATTATTCCTACCTCACAATATCATTTCGTTGAGGAGCTACAGCACGTACAGTCTACATTTGCCAGGTTAGTCCTGGACTATTCCTGTATTAAAGATAGTGCTGAAGCCAGGAAGAAGACTGGCAGAATCAGTTTTCTTTGGGCTGTTGCTCCTCACAGAAACAATATTGGGAGGTAGGAATTACCAGACTTTTATCCCTGTCCCAATTACTTTTCATTTTAACTGTTTTTTTTTTTTCAAAAAAAAACTTTATGCACACTATAATTCTCCTTTAAAGGGCATGAACCCCTCTTACAAAAATTTAGTATCTAATAGAACACCCCCCAAAAGCTAAGATCCATTTTACTTACCATTTTAACACCGATCCAGCGCTGCTTAGCCTACACCTCTGCTGCTGGTGCACGTGCCCGAGCAGCAGCAGCAGAGGTTCTTTCGATATTGGCCATCACCATTGGCCGTGACATCACCGTCAAGGCTGTGACTGGCGGCCAATACCAGGAAGAAGCGGTGAGCTGCGTCGCTGGATCAGTGGTTTTTAAGGCTTCTTACACAGCGGGGGAACATTTTTCCAAACTGTAAGTAAAACGGATCTTTTGGGGGGGTTCTATTAGATACTACATTTTTGTAAAAAGGGCGTACATGCCCTTTAAACACTATTGTCTCTCGTCTCTGCACTGGATAAACAGTGGCCTTTATTTTTGGCTGACCATACACTACATAGATGTTCATAGATAGTATGTTATTCTGATAAATGGCTTTAAAGGAACACTAAACTGGTATTTTTAACTACATTTCATCTGTTTCTACTATTCACAGGGAGGTGAGAACGCTTATTCCCACCTCCCTGTGAATAATAGAACGCCCAGGGGACACTGAAACTTACCTTAGTGCCTCTCCACTCGCTGCTGCTTCTGCAATGACAGCCACGCTGTCCCGACCAAGCGCCTATCTTTGGTGCATGTGCGCCAATACAAAAGAGAGGCGCTAAGGTAAGTTCCAGTGTCCCCCTGGGCATTCTATTATTCACAGGGAGGTGGGAATAAGCGTTTTCACCTCCCTGTGAATAATAGAAACGGATGGAATGTAGTTAAAAATACCAGTTTAGTGTTCCTTTAACGTTTCACTCCCAGCGATTCTTACCTGCGGCATTCCCGCAACGATCCCTGGCCAGATTACAGTTTACGATCAACGTTACAGCTCTAATGTGTTTGTATAACAGATTGTACAATCCCATTGTGGGAACGTTGCGGGAATGTTACAGGTAAATGAGTAGTGTGTGGGCAAACACACTACACATTGTAGATAATATTTATTTGTATATTCTTTGTGTGTATGTTCTAAAACCAACCTGTATTAATACTGATATATTTGAATTGTTAAACCCCTGAGGGGATTTGTAACATACCCTATAATATGGGTTTACTCAACTTTAGATGTTTGAATTTAAACCAATCAAAATAATTAGTGCAACAATTGGAAATCCAATCGGAAGAAGCGCTTGAAGTTTCCCCTTGAAATCTGCGGAGAGATGAGTTTGGTGGGAGATCTTCGTTTTTCTGTTAAACCACTCGATGTTGTCGAGCTGTCGAGCAGAAAAACAGAAAATAGTTTTCAATGTTTTTAGCGAATTGATTGAATTTACAGAATCGCTCAAAATATTGACCCCGTATATAGGAGGCATTCATCATATAACTAATCTGTCAACAGTTATTATACCAAAATCAGTGTCGTAATAGTTATACTATTAGTGGAAGGTATCGGGTGACTTTTTACCTTCAGCTAAGTTCACACTATGGATCTGGGACAAGATGTAGTGACAATGGACTATAATGGTATTTAGCTCAAAGTCTAACGTTAGGCACGATACAGTGAAAAGCCCAGAACATTTTATGGATGACTGGAGGAAATAGCGCTCCTTCATAAATATGGCCCTTCGATATCTATTAAATCTGTTCAGGTTTCTATAAACTATCTGGGAGATTCAATAAAAGTTCTTATTGTTTAAAATGGTGCTAATTTTGCCCCAAACAATCAGATCTTATTTAACATTTGAAAGCTAACATCTGATTGGTTGGGGCAAAATTAGCACCATTTTAAACGATAAGAACTTTTATTGAATAACCCTGACTATTTTTTAAATAGAGGCCAACTGCAAAGTTGATTAACTTTTTATCATCTCAGATTATATTACAATATCTCCCTTTCACAAATGTAACTCAAATGCTGCAAAAAACAAACAATACATTTCCAAAAATGATGAAAAAAATTTCAGTGACCTTCAGTTACCCTTTACAGTATACATTTTGGGCAGACCTATAGAGGGAGGGCACCCTGCCAGCGTGGCACTAGTGGTTATGTTTAAAAATTGTGATCGTTTTTTTCAATTTCAACCATTTAATATATTTACAGATACGTTAATATTGTCATAAGCACAAGACTATAAAAATAAATTCTTGGTCTGTGTAGCTGTTCACTGATTTTCAAGTTCAATTTGTTGTCTTTATGTCGTCTTGAGACTTTCCATGCAGCTTTCTGTAAATTAAAGGGGTCAGAATCAGTTCTTCTGATGGTGCAAAAGGTTTATAACTGACTTTAAGATAAATATTTATTATACTGAAGTATGGGAGACCAGCATTTAAAGTTGGATGGTAGCTGCCATATTGTTTCCATTAGCTTTAGTAACCCTGAAAATTTTCCCTAGAGGCCAATAGCAGAACTCAAGTGTCATGCCTCATGTGAGATAATGCAATTCTGATATTGGGCTGGGTATTCTTCTGGAGCATCCCCTACATGTGAGGCAGTGCTATTGGTAGCCCCAGTATAGAAGGTTTACCATGTGTCATAAGTACATTTGATATTACAAATACAAAATAAACAATTAAAAGAGTTAAAACAACTAATTGCTGTAAACAAAACACAGTCATGCTGTACATTAACTTTCACACCTGTGATAAAAAAGTGTAGGCGGGACCTAATAGAGCTGTCAATGTGCCCCACATAGTCCCCCCACACACACACATATATTGTGGTTTATCTCATCCTCAACCACTTCTGGGCAGGGTAGAACAGTCACAGACATCACTGCTATAAACTCCTAGAACCAAACAACGGAAATGGTTAGAGTCTAATAAACAATGAAATGCAGTGTGGTGATGGAATTTCAATGTACAATGGATTCCGGTGCTAAGAATTTAGTGCAGGATATATGGGAGGTGCCGTTTCTACTGAGACTTTCAATTATAAATAATTGTGCAAAAAAAAAAAAGTAAGTAAATAGTTTTAATCAATCTTGATTTCTCCCCTAAAACACATGTTTTCCTGATTAATAGTCTAGCTTACTCCTTACTATGGAATTCCTAACCTAAATCTACCTGTGTAAAAACAAGGAAATCTCTAACATGAAATATCAAGTAATTAAACATAATAACCAGGGTTATCAGACATCAAAACATGGTGTGAAAGGGATTGGCTATGGGGTCCATGGCGTAAAAGGGATTGGCTATGGGGTCCATGGTGTAAAATGGATTGGCTATGGGGTCCATGGTGTAAAAGGGATTGGCTATGGGGTACATGGTGTGAAAGGGATTGGCTATGGGGTCCATGGTGTAAAATGGGATTGGCTATGGGATCCATGGTGTAAAATGGGATTGGCTATGGGGTCCATGGTGTAAAAGGGATTGGCTATGGTCACGGTGTTAAAAGGAATTGTCTATGGTACTGGTGTGAAAGGATTGGGCTATGGGGGTCCATGGTGTAAATGGGTTGGCTATGGGTCCATGGTGTAAAAGGGATTGGCTATGGGGGTCCATGGTGTAAAAGGATTGGCTATGGGTCCATGGTGTAAAAGGGATTGGCTATGGGGTCCATGGTGTAAAAGGGATTGGCTATGGGTTCCATGGTGTAAAAGGGATTGGCTATGGGTCCTTGGGATGCTACCATGGTTAAAAGGGATGGCTATGGGGTCCCATGTGTAAAAGGGATTGGCTATGGGGTCCACTGTGTAAAAGGGATGGCTATGGGTCCATGGTGTAAAGGGATTG
This sequence comes from Hymenochirus boettgeri, assembly GCA_019447015.1. NCBI lineage: Eukaryota > Metazoa > Chordata > Amphibia > Anura > Pipidae > Hymenochirus > Hymenochirus boettgeri. The sequence goes on from CM033469.1 coordinate 35,797,522, forward strand.
GCTATGGGGTCCATGTGTAAAAGGGAGTGCTATGGTTCCATGGTGTAAAAGGATTGGCTATGGGTCCATGTGTAAAAGGGATTGGCTAGGGGTCCATGGGTGAAGGGATTGGCTATGGGGTCCATGGTGTTAAAGGGATTGGCTATGGGGTACATGGTGTAAAAGGGATTGGCTATGGGTCCATGGTGTAAAAGGGATTGGCTATGGATCCATGGTGTAAAATGGATTGGCTATGGGGTCCATCGTTGTAAAAGGGATTGGCTATGGGGTCCATCGTGTAAAAGGGATTGGCTATGGGGTCCATGGTGTAAAAGGGATTGGCTATGGGGTCCACGGTGTAAAAGGGATTGGCTATGGGTTCATGGTGTAAAAGGGATTGGCTATGGGGTCCCATGGTGTAAAAGGATTGGCTATGGTTCCATGGTGTAAAAGGGATTGGCTATGGTCCATGGTGTAAAGGGATTGGATGGTTCCATGGTGTAAAGGGGATTGGCTATGGGGTCAATGTGTAAAAGGATTGGCTAAGGGTCCCATGGTGTAAAAGGTTGGCTATGGGGTACATGGTGTAAAAGGGATTGGCTATGGTCCATGGTGTAAAAGGATTGGCTATGGGGTACATGTTGTAAAAGATTGGCTATTGGTCCATGGGTGTAAAAGAATTAGCTATGGGTCCATGGTGTAAAATGGGATTGGCTGTGGGATCCATGGTGTAAAATGGGATTGGCTATGGGGTCCATCGTGTAAAAGGGATTGGCTATGGGTCCATCGTGTAAAAGGGATTGGCTATGGGGTCCATGGTGTAAAGGGATTGGCTATGGGGTCCACGGTGTAAAAGGGATTGGCTATGGTTCATGGTGTAAAAGGGATTGGCTATGGGGTCCATGGTGTAAAAGGGATTGGCTATGGTTTCCATGGTGTAAAAGGGATTGGCTATGGGTCCATGGTGTAAAAGGGATTGGCTATGGTTCCATGGTGTAAAAGGGATGGCTATGGGGTCCATGGTGTAAAAGGGATTGGCTATGGGGTCCATGGTGTAAAAGGGATTGGCTATGGGTACATGGTGTAAAAGGGATTGGCTATGGTCCATGGTGTAAAGGGATTGGCTATGGGGTAGATGGTTTAAAGGGATTGGCTATGGGTCCATGGTGTTAAAGGATTGGCTATGGGGTAGATGGTGTGAAGGGGTTGGCTATGGGGTCCATGGTGTAAAAGGGATTGGCTATGGGGTCCATGGTGTAAAAGGGATTGGCTATGGGGTTCATGGTGTAAAGGGATTGGCTATGGAGTACATGGTGTAAAAGGGATTGGCTATGGTCCATGGTGTAAAGAGATTGGCTATGGGGTACATGGTGTAAAGGGATTGGCTATGGGTCCATGGTGTAAAAGGGATTGGCTATGGTTCCATGGTGTAAAAGGGATTGGCTATGGGTCCATGGTGTAAAGGGATTGGCTATGGGTCCATGGTGTAAAAGGGATTGGCTATGGGGTCCATGGTGTAAAAGGGATTGGCTATGGTTCCATGGTGTAAAAGGGATTGGCTATGGGTCCATGGTGTAAAAGGGATTGGCTATGGGGTCCATGTGTAAAAGGGATTGGCTATGGGGTCATGTGTAAAAGGGATTGGCTATGGGTCCATGGTGTAAAAGTGGATTGGCTATGGGGTCACATGGTGGTAAAAGGATTGGCTATGGGTCCATGGTGTAAAAGGGATTGGCTATGGGTTTCACTGGTGTAAGGGATTGGCTATGGGGTCCATGGTGTAAAAGGGATGGGCTATGGTTCCTGTGTAAAGGATGGCTATGGGTCCATGGTGTAAAAGGGATTGGCTATGGGTCCATGGTGTAAAAGGGATTGGCTATGGGGTCCCTGGTGTAAAAGGGATTGGCTATGGGTCCATGGTGTAAAAGGGATATGGCTATGGGGTCCATGGTTGTAAAAGGGATTGGCTATGGGTCCATGGTGTAAAAGGGATTGGCTATGGGGTCCATGGTGTAAAAGGGATTAGCTATGGGTCCATGGTGGAAAGGGATTGGCTATGGAGTCCATGATGTAAAAGGGATTGGCTATGGGTACATGGTGTAAAAGGGATTGGCTATGGGTCCATGGTGTAAAAGGGATTGGCTATGGGGTACATGGTGTAAAAGAGATTGGCTATGGGTCCATGGTGTAAAAGGGATTGGCTATGGGTCCATGGTGTAAAAGGGATTGGCTATAGTTCCATGGTGTAAAAGGGTTTGGCTGTGGGGTCCATGGTGTAAAGGGATTGGCTATGGGGTCCATGGTGTAAAAGGGATTGGCTATGGGTCCATGGTGTAAAAGGGATTGGCTATGGGTCCATGGTGTAAAAGGATTGGCTATGGTTCCATGGTGTAAAAGGGATTGGCTATGGGGTCCATGGTGTAAAAGGGATTGGCTATGGTTCCATGGTGTAAAAGGGATTGGCTATGGGTCCATGGTGTAAACGGATGGCTATGGGGTCCATGGTGTAAAAGGGATTGGCATGGGGTCCATGGTGTAAAAGGGATTGGCTATGGTCTCATGGTGTAAAGGGATTGGCTATGGTCTATGGTGTAAAAGGGATTGGCTATGGGTCCATGGTGTAAAAGGGATTGGCTATGGGTACATGGTGTAAAATATATTGGCTATGGGTCCATGGTTTAAAAGGGATTGGCTTATGGGTCCATGGTGTAAAAGGGATTGGCTATGGGTCCATGGTGTAAAAGGGATTGGCTATGGGGTCCATGGTGTAAAAGGGATTGGCTATGGGTCCATGGTGTAAAGGGATTAGCATGGTCCATGGTGTAAAAGGGATTGGCTATGGGTCCATGTGTAAAGGATTGGCTATGGTGCCAATGGCTTGGTAAAAGGATTGGCTATGGGTACATGGGGGGTGTAAAAGGGATTGGTATGGGTCCAGGTGAAAAGGATTGCTATTGGGTTCCATGGTGTAAAAGGATTGCTATTGGGGCTCATGGTGTAAAAGGGATTGGCTATGGGGTCCATGGTGTGAAGGGATTGGCTATGGGGTACTGGTGTAAAAGGGATTGGCTATGGGTCCATGTGTGAAAGGATTGGCTATGGGGTCCCTGGTGTAAAAGGGATTGGCTATGGTCCATGGTGTAAAGGATTGTACTATGGGGTCCATGGTGTAAAGGGATTGGCTATGGGGGTACATGCTGTAAAAGGGATTGGCTATGGGGTACATGTGTAAAGAAGGGATTGGCTATTGGGTCCATGTGTGTAAAGGGATTGCTATGGGTCATGGTGTAAAAGGGATTGGCTTGGGGTCCATGATGTAAAAGGGATGCTATGGTTCCTGGTAAAGGGATTGGCTATGGGTCCATGTGTAAAAGGGTGGCTGGGGTCATGATGTAAAGGATTGGCTATGGGGTCCATGGTGTAAAGGATTGGCTATGGTCATGGTGTAAACGGGATTGGCTATGGGGTCATGTGTAAAGGATTGCTATGGTCATGGTGTAAAAGGGATTGGCTATGGGTCCATGGTGTAAAAGGGATTGGCTATGGGGTCCATGTGTAAAGGGATTGGCTTGGGTACATGGTGTACAAGGGATTGCTATGGTCCATGGTGTAAAAGGGATTGGCTATGGGGTACATGGTGTAAAAGAAATTGGCTATGGGTCCATGGTGTTTAAAAGGGATTGGCTATGGGGTACATGGTGTAAAAGGGATTGGCTATGGGTCATGTGTAAAAGGGATTTTCTATGGGTACATGGTTGTAAAAGGATTGGCTATGGGTCCATGGTGTAAGGGATTTGCTATGGGGTATACATGGGTGTAAAAAGGGATTGGCTATGGGGTACATGGTGTAAAGGGATTTGCTATGGGTCCATGGTGTAAAGGGGATTGGCTTATGGGTCATGTGTAAAAGGATTGCTATGGGTCCATGGTGTAAAAGGGATTGGCTATGGGTCCATGGTGTGTAAAAGGGTTAGCTATTGGGTACATGGTGTAAAAGGGATTGGCTATGGGTCCATGGTGTAAAAAGGATTGGCTATGGGGTACATGGTGTAAAAGAGATTGGCTATGGGTCCATGGTGTAAAAGGGATTGGCTATGGGTCCATGGTGTAAACGGGATTGGCTATAGTTCCATGGTGTAAAAGGGATTGGCTGTGGGGTCCATGGTGTAAAAGGGATTGGCTATGGGGTCCACGGTGTAAAAGGATTGGCTATGGGGTCCATGGTGTAAAAGGGATTGGCTATGGGGTCCATGGTGTAAAAGGGATTGGCTTATGGGTTCCATGGTGTAAAAGGGATTGGCTATGGGGTCCATGGTGGTAAAAGGATTGGCTATGGTTCCATGGTGTAAAAGGGATTGGCTATGGGTCCATGGTGTAAACGATTGGCTATGGGGTCCATGGTGTAAAAGGATTGGCAATGGGGTCCATGTTGTAAAGGAGTATGGTCCATGTGGTACAAGGGATGGCTATGGGTCTATGGTGTAAAAGGGATTGGCTATGGGTCCATGGTGTAAAAGGGATTGGCTATGGGTCATGGTGTAAATAATTGGCTATGGGGTCCATGGTTTAAAAGGGATTGGCTATGGGTCCATGGTGTAAAAGGGATTTGGCTATGGGTCCATGGTGTAAAAGGGATTGGCTATGGGTCCATGGTGTAAAAGGGATTGGCTATGGGGTACATGGTGTAAAAGGATTAGCTATGGGTCCATGTGTAAAGGGATTGGCTATGGGTACATAGTGGTAAAGGGATGGCTATGGTCCATGGTGTAAAAGGGATTGGCTATGGGTACAGGTGTAAAAGGGATTGGATATTGGGGTCCATGGTGTAAAAGGGATTAGCTATGGGGTACATGGTGTAAAAGGGATTGGCTATGGGGCCCATGGTGTAAAAGGGATTGGAATGGGGCCATGTGTGTAAAAGGGATTGGCTATGGGTAATGGTGTAAAGGGATTGGCTATGGGTTCCATGGTGTGAAGGGATTGGTTCTATGGGGTACATGGTGTAAACGGGATTGGCTTCTGGGGTCCATGGTGTAAAGGCATTGGCTATGGGTCCATGTGTAAAGGGATTGGCTATGGGGTCATGGTGTAAAAGGGATTGCTATGGGGTACATGGTGTAAAAGGGATTGGCTATGGGTCCATGTGTGAAAGGATTGGCTATGGTCCATGGTGTAAAAGGGATTGGCTATGGGTCCATGGTGTAAAAGGGATTGGCTATGGGGTCCATGTGTAAAAGGGATTGGCTATGGGTCCATGTGTGTAAAATGGATGGCTATGGGGTCCCATGGTGTAAAAGGGATTGGCTATGGGGTACATGGTGTAAAAGGGATTGCTATGGTCCATGTTTAAAAGGGATTGGCTAATGGGTCCATGGGTCAAAGGGATTGCTATGGGTCCATGTGTAAAGGGATGGCGATGGGGTACTGGTGTAAAAGGGATTGGCTATGGGTCCATGGTGTAAAAGGGATTGGCTATGGGGTACATGGTGTAAAAGAAATTGGCTATGGGTCCATGGTGTTAAAGGGATTGGCTATGGGGTACATGGTTAAAAGGGTTGGCTATGGGTCCATGGTGTAAAAGGGATTTGCTATGGGGTACATGGTTGTAAAAAAGGGATTGGCTATGGGTCCATGGTGTAAAAGGGATTTGCTATGGGGTACATGGTGTAAAGGGATTGGCTATGGGGTACATGGTGTAAAGGGATTTGGCTATGGGTCCATGGTGTAAAGGGGATTGGCTATGGGGTACATGGTGTAAAAGGGATTGGCTATGGGTCCTGGTGTAAAAGGGATTGGCTATGGGTCCATGGTGTAAAAGGGATTAGCTATTGGGTACATGGTGTAAAGGGATTGGCTATGGGTCCATGGTGTAAAAAGATTGGCTATGGGGTACATGGTGTAAAAGAGATTGGCTATGGGTCCATGGTTTAAAAGGGATTGGCTATGGGGTACATGGTGTAAAGGGATTGGCTATGGGTCCACGGTGTAAAAGGGATTGGCTATGGGGTCATGGTGTAAAGGGATTGGCTTGGGGTACATGGTGTAAAAGGGATTTGGCTATGGGTCCATGGTGTAAAAGGATTGGCTATGGGGTACATGGTGTAAAAGGGATTGGCTATGGGTCCATGGTGTAAAGGGATTGGCTATGGGTCCATGGTGTAAAAGGGATTGGCTATGGGGTACATGGTGTAAAAGGGATTGGCTATGGGTCCATGGTGTAAAAGGGATTGGCTATGGGGGTAGATTGTTTAAAAGGGATTGGCTATGGGTCCATGGTGTAAAAGGATTGGCTATGGATATGGTGTGACAGGTTGGCCATGGGTCCAGGTGTAAAGGGATTGGCTATGGGGTCCATGGTGTTAAAAGGGATGGCTATGGTCCATGGTGTAAAGGATTGGCTTGGGCCATGGTGTAAAAGGATGGCTATGGATACTGGTGTAAAAGGGATTGGCTATGGGTCCATGGTGTAAAGAGATTGGCTATGGGTACATGGTGTAAAGGGATTGGTGATATGGGTCATGGTGTAAAAGGGATTGGCTATGGGGTTCCATGGTGTAAAAGGTATTGGCTATGGCCATGGTGTAAAAGGGTTGGCTATGGTCATGGTGTAAAAGGGATTGGCTATGGGTCCATGTGTAAACGGATTGCTATGGGGTCCATGGGTAAAGGATTGGCAATGGGGTCCATGGTGTAAAGGGGATTGGCTATGGGTCCTGGTGTAAAGGGATTGGCTAGGGTCCATGTGTAAAAGGGATTGGCTATGGTTCCATGGTGTAAAGGATTGGCTATGGGGTCTGGTGTAAAAAGATGGCTATGGGTCCATGGTTTAAAAGGGATTGGCTATGGGTCCATGGTGTAAAAGGGATTGGCTATGGGTCCATGGTGTAAAAGGGATTGGTATGGGTCCATGGTTAAAAAGGGATTGGCTTGGTACATGGTGTAAAAGGGAATTAGGCTATGGGTCCATGGTGTAAAAGGGATTGGCTATGGGGGTACATGTGTAAAAGGGATTGGCTATGGGTCCATGGTGTAAGGGATGCTATGGGGTCACATGGTGTAAAAGATTGGCATTGGGGTCCATGGTGTAAAAGGATTGCTATGGGTACTGTGTAAAAGGATTGCTAGGGCCATGGTGTAAAAGGGATTTGCTATGGGTCCATGGTGTAAAAAGGATTGGCTATGGGGTACATGGTGTACAAGGGATTGGCTATGGGTCCATGGTGTAAAAGGGATTGGCTATGGGGTCATGGTGTAAAAGGGATTGGCTATGGGGTACATGGTGTAAAAGGGATTGGCTATGGGTCCATGGTGTAAAAGGGATTGGCTATGGGTAGTGGTGTTAAAAGGGATTGGCTATGGTCCATGGTGTTAAAGGGATTGGCTATGGGGTAGATGGTGTGAAAGGGGTTGGCTATGGGTCCATGGTGTAAAGGGATTGGCTATGGGGTCCATGGTGTAAAGGGATTGGCTATGGGTTCATGGTGTAAAAGGGATTGGCTATGGGTACATGGGTGTAAAAGGGATTGGCTATGGTCCATGGTGTAAAAGAGATTGGCTATGGGGTACATGGTGTAAAAGGGATTGGCTATGGGTCCATGGTGTAAAGGATTGGCTATGGTTCCATGGTGTAAAAGGATTGCATGGGTCATGGTGTAAAGGCTATGGGCATGTGAAAAGGGATTGGCTATGGGTCCATGGTGTAAAAGGGATGGCTATGGTCCATGGTGTAAAAGGATTGGCTATGGGTCCATGTGTAAAAGGGATTGGCTATGGGGTCCATGGTGTAAAGGGATTGGCTATGGGGTCCATGGTGTAAAGGGATTGCTATGGGTCATGGTGTAAAGGGATTTGCTATGGGGTCCATGGTGTAAAGGGATTGGCTATGGGTCCATGGTTGTAAAAGGGATTTGCTAGGGGTCATGGGTGTAAAAGGGATTGCTATGGTAACATGGTGTAAAGGATTGCTATGGTCCATGGTGTAAGGGATTGGCTATGGGGTCATGGTGAAAAGGGATTGGCTATGGGGTCCATGGTGTAAAAGGGATTGGCTGGGAATCCATGGTGTAAAAGGGATTGGGCTATGGGGTCTGGTGTAAAAGGGATGGCTTGGTTATGGTGTAAAAGGGATTGGCTATGGTCCATGGTGTAAAAGGGATTGGCTATGGGGTCCATGGTGTAAAAGGGATTGGCTATGGGTACATGGTGTAAAAGGGATTGGCTATGGGTCCATGGTGTAAAAGGGATTGGCTATGGGGTACATGGTGTAAAAGGGATTGGCTATGGGTCCTTGTGTAAAAGGGATTGGCTATGGGTACATGGTGTAAAAGGGATTTGCTATGGGGTCCATGGTGTAAAAGGGATTGGCTATGGGGTCCATGGTGTAAAAGGGATTGCTATGGGTCCATGGTGTAAAGGATTGGCTATGGGTCCATGATGTAAAGGGATTGGCTATGGGTAATGGTGTAAAAGGATTGGCTAGGGTCCATGTGTAAAAGGGATTGGCTATGGGGTCATGTGTAAACAGTGGTATGGGTCCATGGTGTAAAAGGTTGGCTATGGGGTCCATGTTGTAAAAGGGATTGGCTATGGTTCCATGGTGTAAAGGGATTAGTTATGGGTCCATGGTGTAAAGGGATTGGCTATGGGGTCCATGTGTGTAAAAGGATTGGCTATGGGTCCATGGTTAAAAGGGATTGGCTATGGGGTCCATGGTGTAAAGGGATTGGCTATGGGGTCCATGGTGTAAAAGGGATTGGCTATGGGGTCCATGGTGTAAAAGGGATTGCTATGGGGTCCATGGTTTGAAAGGGATTGGCTATGGGGTACATGGTGTAAAAGGGATTGGCTATGGGGTCCATGGTGTAAAGGCATTGCTTGGTGGTCCATGGTGTAAAAGGGATTGGCTAGGGTACATGGTGTAAAAGGGATTTGGCTATGGGTCCATGTGTGAAAGGGCATTGGCTATGGGGTCCATGGTGTAAAAGGCATTGGCTATGGGGTCCATGGTTGTAAAAGGAATGGCTATGGGGTACATGGTGTAAAAGGGATTGGCTATGGGGTCCATGGTGTGAAAGGCATTGGCTATGGGGTCCATGGTGTGAAAGGCATTGGCTATGGGGTCCATGGTGTAAAAGGCATTGGCTATGGGGTCCATGGTGTAAAATATTAATATAAAATTTAATTTGAATTTGACCCCTGTTTTATAATTCTGAGAAGTTCTCTATAGACCAACCATAGAGTTTAGCCAGTAGTGGAAACCCTAACTATTTGCTTTCTCCTAGGGATTCAAACTTTTTCCTTGGAACAGATGCCAAAGTCTCTAATTTTAACAGTCAACGACAACAACACAGGAATATATTGCACCATGAAGGGGCAAATGATGGACCAAATGGGGGTATACTGGTATAGAAAGACTGACACAAATAAAGAAAACTTAGAATTCATTGTCTACGTGACCTTGCTAAACAAGAATATTTATGGTGCCAAATTTGGTCCTAAACAATTTTCTGTATCCAGAGAAAACTTTCGAAGCACCTTCATCCTAATGATAAAAAACCCTCAGGTTTCAGACAGCGGATCATATTACTGCATGGTGGAAAAGGCCTCAAAAGTCATATTTGGCGATGGAAGCAAAGTCCAAATTGGTAAGATACATGGCTGATGTTATTCTGCTAAACTCTATTCTCATTTTGATTCTTTAAGAAGATGGCTAGGCTGCACTGACTCAATTCTCACACCATAGGCCACACTGGGGTGGATCTCACACACCAGGCCGCACTGCATGTGCTGTGCTGATTCTGTTTTTAGAGCACACGCGATCACCATTTTTGTGCATTTTTTCGCACGTAGTCCGATAACAGATTATTGGCAAAATCACAGTGCAAAGGCACAGTGCAAAGGCAAAGGTGTGTCCATTACGATCACACTTTTATCCCTTTAAATATACAAATAAAATTTATCTCTAGGGTAAATGATCCCAGCAGCCAGTTTTGTAAAATAGACAATATCTTAAAATAAATTTTATAGTCACACGGCACTGGGGGATACTAAAGTCACCAGATAACATTGTCCCAATAGACAGATCATATTCACAAAGATATCTGTTGTATTCAATTAGATCAACTGGACTTGACGTTTAGTTCTTGAAGACGTTTCGCTAGTCACCCGACTGGCTTTCTCAATTCAGAATGACTTGTACAAGAATCTGTGGCAATTATGTACCCTGGAAAATCCCAATTAGCATATCACAGTCAGGTGTTAAGGGTGTGATTGGATAGTGGCTAAGAGGTGTTATAGGAACGCCCAGAGTAAGGTGTTAAAACAGCATTATACATGGCAGATAGTTGGTGTCGAAACCCCCTCACACACACACACCTCTATTTAGGCTTGGTTTCTTTATTTTCACATAAATGGCCTCCTTAAAACCTCTCTTGAACTAGTCATGTTCCTTTGCCAATATGTTAACATTACAATTCTTGTGTGTGTTACATGCATTCTTGTGTTTCGGTATTGGGTCTTTTGGATGCACCAATTGCTGCCTCAGTGTGTTGTTCGGTTTAAAGCAGACAGGGTATGGTGAAAATTCTTCTTAGTTTCTTGGAGACCCCTGCTACATATGGGATGACCATGTTTCTTTCTCCTGTCTTGCTTTTCCCCTTCACTGTTGGTATTCGTGTTCTTTTCTTTCCTTCTACTTCTGACAAAGGCCCAGTCCGGATATCCCAAGTTTTTAAGGGCTCCTCTGAGATGTTTCATTTCTTTAGCCTTCGCCTCTGTGCTAGTGGGGATGTTCCATGTCTTGTGTTGCAGAGCAACTGTCTGCCATGTACAATGCTGTTTTGACACCTTACGCTGGGCGTTCCTATAACACCTCTTAGCCACTATCCAATCACGCCCTTAACACCTGGCGGGATTGCTATTGGGATTTTCCAGGGTACATAATTGCCACAAGTCATTCTGAATTGTACAAGTCATCTCTGAATTGTACAAGTCATTCTGAATTGAGAAGCCAGTCGGATGACTAGCGAAACATCTTCAAGAACTAACTTTAAGTCCATAGATCTAACTGAATACAACAGATATATCATGACCTGGATTGAATGAATATTACAGATATACCATGACCTGGATGAATGAATATTACAATATACCATGACCTGGATTGATTGAATATTAACAGATATACCATGACCTGGATGAATGAATAATACAGATATAACCATGACCTGGATGAATGAATATTACAGATATACCATGACCTGGATGGATGAATATTACAGATATACCATGACCTGGATGAATGAATATTACAAATATACCATGACCTGGATTGTGAATATTACAGATATACCATGACCTAGATGGTATGATATTACAGATATACCATGACCTGAATGGATGAATATTCAGATATACCATGACCTGGATGAATGAATATTACAGATATACCTGACCTGGATGAATGAATATTACAGATATACCATGACCTGGACAATGTAATACAGATAACCAGACCTGGATAAATGAATATTACAGATTCCCAGACCTGATAATGAATATTACGATATACCATGACCTGGATGAATGAATATTACAGATATACCATGCCTGGATGATGAAATAACAGATATACTATGACCTGGATGGATGAATATTACAGATATACCATGACCTGGATGAATGAATATTACAGATATACCATGGCCTGGATGAATGAATATTACAGATATACCATGACCTGGATGAATGAATATTACAGATATACCATGACCTGGATGAATGAATATTACAGATTACCATGACCTGGATGAATGAATATTAGAGATATACCGTGACCTGGATGAATGAATATTACAGATATACCGTGACCTGGATGAATGAATATTACAGATATACCGTGACCAGGATGAATGAATATTAGGAGATATACCGTGACCTGATGAATGAATATTAGGATATACCGTGACCTGAGAATGATATTACAGATATACCATGACCTGGATGAATGAATATTACAGATATATCGTGACCTGGATGAAGGAATATTAGAGATATAACCGTGAACCTGGATGAATGAATTATTAAAGATATAACCGTGACCTGGATGAATGAATATTACAAGATATACCGTGACCTGGATGAATGAATATTACACTATATACCGTGACCTGGATGAATGAATATTACAGATATACATGACTGGATGAATGATATTACAGATATATCGTGACCTGGATGAAGGAATATTAGAGATATACCGTGACCTGGATGGATGAATATTACAGATATACCGTGACCTGATGAATGAATTTACAGATTACCATGACCTGGATGAATAAATATTACAGATAGACCATGACCTGAATGAATGAATATTACAGATATACCGTGACCTGGAGGATGATATTACAGATATACCATGACCTGGATGAATGAATATTACAGATATACTATGACCTGGATGATGAATATTACAGATATACCATGACCTGGATGAATGAATATTACAGATAGACCATGACCTGAATGAATGAATATTACAGATATAACCGTGACCTGGATGAATGAATATTACGATATACCATGACCTGGATGATGAATATTACAGATGTACCATGACTGGTGACTAATATTACGATATACCATGACCTGGATGGATGAATATTACAGATATACCATGACCTGGATGAATGAATATTACAGATATACCATGACCTGGATGAATGAATACTACAGATATACCATGACCTGGATGGATGAATATTACAGATATACCGTGACCTGGATGAATGAATATTACAGATATACCAGGACCTGGATGAATGAATATTAAATATATACCATGACCTGGATGAATGAATATTACAGATATACCAGACCTGGATGGATGAATATTACAGATATACATGACCTGGATGAATGAATATTACAGATATACCATAACCTGGATGGATGAATATTACAGATATACCATGACCTGGATGAATGAATATTACCAGATATACCGTGACCTGGAGATGAATATTACAGATATACCAGGACCTGGATGTGAATATTACATATATACCATGACCTGGATGAATGAATATTACAGATATACCATGACCTGGATGGATGAAATTACAGATATACCATGACCTGGATGATGAATATTACAGATTACCAAACCTGGATGGATGAATATACAGATATACCATGACCTGGATGAATGAATATACAGATATCCATGACCTGGATAATGATTTACATATACCATGACCTGGATGGATGAATATTACAGATATACCATGACCTGGATGGATGAATATTACATAATACCATGACCGGATGAATGAATATTACAGATATACCATAACCTGGATGATGAATATTACAGATATACCATGACCTGGATTAATATGACTATTACATGATATACCATGACCGATGAATGAATATTACATTACAATGACTGGATGAATGAATCTTACAATTACCATGACCTGGATGATGAATTCAGATATATGACCTGATAATGATACAGATATACCATGACCTGGATGAATGAATATACGAATACATGGCCTGGATGGATGAATTTACAGATATACCATGACCTGATGAATGAGAACCTTCACAAGCATTCACAAAGATACTTTAAGCTGTGTCTCACCTCTCATTTTGCTGTGGCTGGGCTGGGTGATTTATAAAACCAAGGACAACTATACTCCACATTTCCCCCATTTCACACCTATATACTGTAGTGCTCAGAGTGAGGACATGGGTACTGTACTAATCAGCTGATATACTTACCTGGTTCCCACATCACTTGTGTCTGCTCCACCCCTCTGCTACTGCCAGGACAGACAGTGATCTGCCTGATTATAAGAAACACTTCTTAGCAGAACATGCAGGGGCATAACTACCTGGGGGGGGGGAAGCCAACAGGCCAGATATAGCCTCCTCCCATCAATCCTCCAGCCCTACAGTTGATCCAGAGGAAGGTTTAAAAAAACAAAACAAAACCCATTTGGGATGAGGTAACAATTCCTTCCTGACTACATATGACAAATGGAGTGACGGGTAGTAAGTAAATTGTCTTTTAAAGGCATGTCCACCCCCAAAACCAAAATTTTCCCCATTGTTAGCCCTACTATGTATGTTTCAAAATCCTTACCTTACATCTCTGTTCCTTAAGGTTCTCCTACAGTCTCTGTTCAAAGTCCAGGAAAGTAAAGAGTAGGAGCGGTCAGTGTGTCATCTGGTCTCTGCTTCTTCCTTGTCCTTAGTAAGGACTCAGGCATGCACCAGGGGAACCCTCCCTCCACCCTTCAAATCCCTTCATGCGCTTTCATCTTCTAGCTAGGGCATCCAGCCCACCCCACCCACCATGCTTATTTTTTATTTTTTTTTAAAGCCCCAGAAATCGACTTACCATCCTTCATTCCTCGGCTCTCTCTCTGCATTTTTGGTTCCCCGGGGAGTAACAATAAGGGCTGGACCAGCATCTTGTCTGTGATTGGCTGAGAGTCATTAGGCGTGGCTGCCAGCTATGCAGAGAGCCTACACTACAGCCCTACACTACAGAAAAAAACATTCTGGGGTGGAGATACCCTTTAATCTCTCCCGTCCCTCTGTCAGAGTAGGGATCTCGCACTCCTTATAAATAGACTCTTATTCCAGTGTCTTCATAAAGACTTAAACTTTTGTTGAATAAATACATAAAACCACATCCCAGCCTGATGCGTTTTGGGCACCTCCGTGCTATTCTTTATGCCTCTCATGCTGGCTGGAAAATAAACTGTACAAAATGTGCAAAGAGAAAGTGAATACTGGTCAATAGTGCACTGGCCCACAAAGCTGTTTGAAGGCGATATAGACAATGATACTGTATGTACTGGAAACAACATGGAAGCCTTTTTTAGTTTCAGAATCAAAGTCTTACAAACATAATGCAACTTGATGAATAGTATCTTACAATGTGTGGGTGTTACGGAGAGGTAAGCTTTTACATTTAAGGTAAACAGGTTTAGAGTTTCTCCTTTAAATTATTGGAACAATGTTTCTAACAATTTTTTGTTCTTTTAGTTGAGTCCTTGCCTACGACAACACAGACAACCACAGAAACCCTGTAAATGCAGCGACAAACCGCCAAAGTCCAAAAGGGAAAGTAAAGGTAAACTTACATTTCCCCTAAAACATATTGGAGGACTGTATCTATTGATTCAGGCTACTTGCGCCATGTTTGCTATAATGTGCCACAGATAACTCAAGCTACCCAGAAGACATTTAATATTGGGCTGTAGTTATCGAATCATTTCCACGTGGGTTCAATTATTAAATATAATTCAATGAATATTCAGTCTGATCTATATCTGTACGGAATACCACTCCAAACTATGTGTACATGTGTTAGCCTCTGCGTAATATCCTTTGATATGATTACTAAGAACTTTCTTTTGGTGACTTAGACAGAATATTTCCCTCTATAAATATAGCCAGTATTGTGAACTCCTACTAGTTCATCTTTATAGATGTGGAAGCAAAGTATGGTTTAAGGAAGGTAATACTCACAGGTGCTCGACCCCTATGCTGCGTAGCGGCGCTCACACGCTCCCCCGATCCCTCACGCCCTCAGAGGTATGTGTGTCTGTACAGATATACAAAGCAAAGTCCAGGAGCAGGCTGCACGCTATCGTTGCTAAAAGTAATCCTTTATTGTAACGATCCATAAAGAGACATGGTGCTAAGAACAAACATAAACGGCGTGCTCGAGGAACACAGGTGTGCCTGACGCGTTTCGTGACGTCAGTCACTTCATCAGAGGCAAATCACCGGTGTATGGGAGTTCCTTTATAAAGGAAACTCGGATAGGGAGGGGAAGTGAGTGCACATGTGAATAAAATCATCATATTAAAAACATCATAAATAACAGAAATGCAGCAGAAGAACAACGCCAATATGAGGAAACATGTCAAAGTTACTATTGAGGCTATAATGACAGCATTAGCTAGTATGGAATCTCTCATGAATCCAACTAGAGGAGAGATACCGGCAGAGTAATGTAGTGGTAATTGTAGAGCTGAAATATGGATGGAATAATGATCTAGCTACTACTGGTATCCGATCTTCATCTAGACATACAATATAATATAATATAAGACCAGGGACCACATCATCAAAAAGCATGACACCACATAGTCTAAATTAGCTAAAATATAACACACACTAATGTGTGAGAAATACATGTACATAAATATGCGTAGCAATAACTTATGAATAAACAACATCCTCCATAAAATATTAACATATATTGCAGACAGTATATAGCTACGATCAATAACTACCAATGTTATAGATAATAGGAAAAGTTATATGTAAAAATGGAGGGACAGTGTCATATTAGTCAACTATGTCTTATTATAAATATATAAATATATAAAACTAACCATTGTTATAGATGAATTAAGTGGTATGATAAGCTCCTAAATCTGCAAATATAGCAAAGTGAACATGCCTATAGCATTAAAACATGTGTAACATGTTTGGTATTATAGTATGGATTCCTAAGGGATGTAGGACCAATATATTAGGACTGACCTAGTCCAAAAAGGCTTATAATTCGAGTCCTTATTGAGGCTGCTGAGGAACATATAGTTTTTTCATTATATAGATCCATTTAGCCTCTTTCTTTAACAATTTTCTTGTCCATTGTCCCTGTCTGATATCCGTTTTACAGATGTCAATCGCTTGAAATGTGATCTCTGTTTTTCCAAAATGATCTTGTACTACATTTTTAGCTATAGCTGGATCGTATCTATGTTATTAGCTATAGCGATCGTAATCACATCTCGGTATTGCATTCATATGCTCACTGATGCGTTGGCCAAAAGGTCTAATCGTTTTGCCATTATTGGAGACCACACGAAGCATGTAGCTAATAGAACCACTCCTTTGGTCTTACAGTTCGCAAAAAAGCTAATAGAGTATTCTACATTGGTGGTAGTACTCTTAAATTGTTTGGATTGTTTTAATAAATTTACATACATTACAATCGAGATCTGTTACATTTAAAACAACCCTTATGGATAACCACGTGTTGATAGGTCCAGAGGAACTAATAAACTGGGTGACACTATGGAGCCAATGCTCCGAGCTTTCCGGAATGAAAATTTGGGTTTCTTAGACAGAAGACGACCCAAATGGGTCATCTAAAATCACAAAATCAATGTGTTTGATTTTGTGACTGTGTGTAGTAAAGGTGAATGTCATGTAAGTGAAGAGGTCAATGTTATATTTATGGGTCTCACGTCTTTTAGACTTAGCAGAGTCAGGAGATTATCCCTATTCAGAAGGACAGCTCGGTCATATGCTCTCTTGATGTCCTGGATTCTATAACCTCTGGAAGTTAATCTATCCCATAGTTTCATAGCTTCTGAATGAAATTATCCCAAGTGGAGCTTATACGTCTAAGTCTAATAAACTGGCTGTATGGAATGCCTCTTATGTGTTGTTTTGGGTGACATGAAGTAGCGTGTACAGGGTGTTTTCTAGAGATTGGTTTCCCCGATAGAGCTTCGTATTGATATTATTATTCCCAATGAGAAACTTTCATCTAAAAACTCTAATTTCACACAGCTATTTTGATTATGTGTAAGTATTATATCAGAATCTATCTGTTACAATATTGTAAAAAGTATCGATGTTAGTTTGGTCAGAGTCTTCCCATATTATGATATATCATAAAACGAAAATATTTCACTATATTGTGGAGCAAGGGGTTGTCTTCATGGTAAATGCACTATATTCCCAAAGACCCATGTATAGGGTTGGCATACGAGGGGGCGCAATTTCGCCCCCCATCGCAGCCCCCTTACATTGAACATAATTTTTGGTGTCAAACATAAAGAAATTGGTGGTTAATAAATAATTCAAACATGTCAGAATAAATTCATTTTGTCTATGAGGATAATCCATATGATGTTATAACCAAAATTTTATAGCCTCAGTGCCCTTCTGATGTTGTATAGACGAATATAAATGATGTACATCCCTTTTAACCCTCTGTATTTGGTTGGCCAATTTTACATCTTTTAGTTTGGTTAATAATGTCCGTCTGTATCCCTAATATAACAGGGATCTGAATACCAAGGTATCAGTAATTTATCCACTATGTCGCTCAGATGTTTCATTCAAGGAGCCTATGCCTGACACAATGGGTCTCCCTCTGACATCATCAGTGCTCTTGTGTACTTTGGGAAACCAATGAAATATGGGTAATAACTTGTTTTTCACATATAATATTCATCTCATCTATGGTAATCACCCTCTCATGTTTACCATTCTCTAATATCTCCAATAATTGTTCAGAAAAACTGAGGTAGAGTTATCTTTAAAGGTAAGTAATGTGGATTTATCACTTATTGACTTCTGCTTCTAAAGTATAATATGGAATCTAGAATACACATTGAACCCCCTTTATCTGATGGACGTTATACTATGTTCTGATTGTTGGCTAGAATCTTTCATAGCTCTACGTTCTAGTATGCTCATGTTACCTTGGTTTTGTGATATAGGTTGATGGATTCTAATTCCCTTACAACCATCTGTAGAAATTCTCAATGTATATACTTTTACTATGAAAAGGATAAAAATTTGATTTCCTCTTTAAGCCTGAATGTTTTTCCACACAGTTAGTTGATCATTGTATAGATCGCATAGGTCCTCATGTTCATATGATCCATATGGTCCAGAGATCCATTTGATGTCCGAAGGGAAAACCTGGAGATCTGGACAAAACATCTGGTTGGTATATCTCATTTCCATTAGTACCTTTAAAGCGAGATTATTAATATCCTAAATCATGTTCACAATTACTTGCATGCTTGGACTCATCATACATTGAACAGACTGTGTATCAAAATGTCGCATTAGAGTTAATTTTCTATATTTTATTATGTCCACAAGAGTCTCAAATTTTGTTCATAGAGGTGGATGGGACAAAAGTTTAAGCCCTATTCAGTCTTTCAATTCTATTGTCGATAAATTTATAGAAGATAAATTGATAATATTGTTAACATATGATTCTCTTGTTCTGATACACTCTGCGACAATGAATGGATTTGACCTATCTGTTTCCTGCGAATGGATAAATCCGATCTTTTTTTGGGTCTTGGGACCTCTCCTTCTGCCTCTCTTAGAAGCTTCTTGTACGTGGGCGTTCGGAGGATCTGAAGTCATTCTCGAAGTCCTGATGTTGTATGGATCTTCTGTCTCCGCGCTGAAAGTCTCCGAGTGTAAAAAAGTAGATGAGGACTGATTACCATCCGATGAATCTCCATTATAGTCACTAAAGTGTACCTTTTTTACGTATTCGTCTCGGTCTTGTTCGTTGTGATTCGGACTCTGTATATGGATCGTATGTGTTCCGTCCAACCTCCGTCTGCCTACCTGGGTCTTACGTGGCTTTTGTTTGGTTACGCCTAAATTAAGGAAAAGTTGATACATTCCAATTGTATACGTGATTCAATTCATAGTCCAATTTATCCCTCTGAAACTTATTTCCGTTTAACATATTTAAATCTCTCTCCATTTTGGCAATGTTTTGTTTTAATCCTTGTCATATTGTCATTAAATGAGGCGTCAGTATCTGAGGCTACCAATCCTGCATCTGGACAAATCTCCCTTAATTACCTCATGTTTCTGCTTGTGATGTAGTAATAATAATTGCATCATTTGAAGGAACACTCTGATAGTGTGTTGTTCCATGTGTCCATAAAAGATTTGTCTATATCTGTAAATGTGGGAAAACTGTTCAAATCTATCCCTCTGGAATGCGTTTATGCGTCGACATATTTTTCTAACATAACCATGTCCCGCCCAATCCTTATTCAGACCCCATCAAATTTTTCCACATTAGAGTAAATATGTCGAAATCCGATTCATTGCCTTTAATTCTAGAGCACTGCCTATATCTCTTCAGCTGAAGAAAACTGTGTCGGCTATGCGTCTCCTTTCCCGTAATTCCTTTCATTGATATCAAAGTTCCTACGAGTCGCCATATTGTAATAATTGTACTGAGTTTATGTAATTCCATAAATCAATGTCCAGTTGACCATTTAACGTCTCTGTGGTTGATCAATATTTTATATTCCCTTAGGAATCCCTACTATTAACGATACCAACATGTTACCACATTGTTTTAATGCTATAGGCTTATTCCACTTCTTCTTATATTTGCAGATTTAGGAGCTTATCATACACTTAATTCATCTATATACAATGTTAGTGTTTATATATTTTAATAATAATTTTAATAATAAGACTGTTGACTAATTTATGACCTGTCCCTCTATTTTTACATATAACTTTTCCTATTATCCTATAACCTTGTAGTTATTGATCTAGCTTATAACTGTCTGCAATCTATGTTAATATTTTATGGAGGATTGTGTTGTATTCTATTAAGTTATTGCTACTCATTTATTTATGTACATGTATGTCTCACACATTAGTGTGTTATATTTTTAGCTAATTTAGACTATGTTGGGTTGTCATGCTTTTTTGAATGGTGGTCCCTGGTCCTTATATTATATTATATTTGTATTGTCTAGATGAAGATCGTACTCAGTAGCTAGATCATTGATTCCATCCATATTTCACTCTAAATTAACCACTCCATTACTTCTTGCCGGTAAATCTCTCCTCTATGTTGGATTCATGGAATTCCATACTAGCTAATGCTGTCTTATAGCCGCAATAGTACTTTTGACATGTTTCCTCCTATTGGCGTTGTTTCTTTGCTCATTTCTGTTCATTTATGATGTTTTTTAATACTGATGATTTTATTCACGATGTGCATCCCTTCCCCTCCCTATCGAGTTGTCCTTTATAAAGGAACTCCCATACCCGGTGATTGCCCTCTGATGACAGTACTGACTCACGAACGCGTCAGGCACACCTGTGTTTCCTCGAGCACGCCGTTTATGTTTTGTCTTAGCACCATGTCTCTTATGGATCGTACAATAAAGTATTACTTTTTAGGCAACCGATACGTGGCACCTGCTTCCTGGACTTTGCTTTGTATCATCTTTAAGATGTGCCATTGTTAACCTGTGTTAACCCTGAAAGACATTTCATTGGGAAACATAAATTGACCAACCATAAAGAATTAGTAGGCGCCCTACTTCTAAAGTAAAAAATAATGAGTAAGGCACCAATACCTGCTACAGTAAAATGAATGATAAGGCACCCTACTGCTAACAGTAGAGAATGATGATGAAGGCACCCTACTCTAACAGTAAGAATGAATGTATAGGCACCATACTTCTAACAGTAAAGAATGAATGAGTAGGCACCCTACTTCTACAGTAGAATGAATGAGTAGGCCACCCTACTTGCTAACAGGAAAAGAATGATGTTAAAGGCACCCTACTCAACATAAGATATGGTCACCCTACTAACAGTAAGAATGAATGAATAAGGCAACCATACCGGCTAACAGTAAGAAGTGATGGTAGGCACCCTAACTGCTACACAGTCAAGAATGAATGAGTAAGGCACCCCTACTGCTAACAGTAAGTAATGAATGATAAGTCAGCCCGATCGCTAACAGTAAGAATGAATGAGTAGGCACCTACTGCTAAAGTAAAGAAGATGAGTAGCACCCCTACTCTAACAGTAAGATGAATGAGTAAGGCTCCCTACTCTAACGTAAGATGAATGATAAGGCGCCTACTGCTAACATAAAATGAATGAGTAAGGTCCCCTCTTCTAACATAAAAGTGAATGAGTAGCCCATAACTGCTAACAGTAAGAATAATATAGTACACATCACCCTACTGCTCAGTAAGAATGAATGAGTAGGCGCCCTCACTTGCTAACAGTAAGAATGAATGGTAAACGCCCTACTTCTAACATTAAGAAATGAGAAGCGCTACACAGTAGTAATGAGGTCAGCCTACTGCTAACAATAGAATTGAATGAGTAACTCCTATCTGCTAACATAAGAATGAATGAGTAGACCACCCTACTGCTAACAAGTAAATGAATAGAAGCTAGGCTAATTAGATGATAAGGCCCTACTGCTAACATTAAGAATGAATGAGTAACACCCTACTGCTAACAGTAAAATGAATGAGAGGACACCCTACTGTGCTACAGTATGGAGGATATCCGAACAAGAATAAAGGTAAGCGCCTACTTCTACGTAAGAATAATAGTAACAACCCTACTTCTAACAGTAAGAATGAATGAGTAGATCACCCTACTCTCTAACAGCAGAATGAATGAGTAATCACCCTAACTGCTAACAGTAAGAATGAGAGTAAGGCACCCACTGGCTAACAGTAAGAATGAATGAGTAAGGCCCCTACTACTAACAGTAAGAATGAATATAGTAATCACCCTATTGCTAACAGTAAGATGAATGAGTAAAGCGCACCTACTGCTAACAGGAATAATGATTAAATACCACGACAGAATATGAGCAGGCACCCTACTGCTAACAGTTAAGATAATGAATGAGTAAATCACCCTACGCTAACATTAAGAATGATAGTAGGCACCCTACTGCTAAAGTAAGAATGAATGATAAGGCGTCCTACTTCTAACATTAGAATGAATGAGTAAGCACCTCTGCTACATAAGACCTAATCACTACGTAAGAGATGAATGAGTAAGGCGCCCTACTGCTACACAGAAGAATAATGATTACATAGCCCTACTGCTAACATAAGAATGAATGAGTTAGGCGACCCTTGTTACAGACAAGATAAATACATTGCTAACTGAATGAATAAAGCGCCTCCTATCTGCAACAGTAAAGAATGAATGAGTAAGCACCTGTACAAAAGAAAACCTACTGCTAACAGTAAGAATGAATGAGTAATCACCCTACTGCTAACATAAGAATGAAATGAGTAAAGCACCCTACTGCTAACAGTAAGAATGAATGAGTAAATCACCCTATGCTAACAGTAAGAATGAATGAGTAAAGTGCACCCTAACTGCTAACAGTAAAGGAAATGAGTAGCGCCATTACAAGATGATGAAATCACCCTAGCTGCTAACCTAAGAATGAATGAGTAGGCACCCTACTGCTACATAAGAATGAATGATATAAGGCACCTACTTGCTAACAGTAAATGAATGAGTAAGGCAGCCCTACTGCTAAAGTAAGAATGAAGAGTAAAGGACCCTACTGGCTAACAGTAATAATAATTGGAGTAAGCGCCCTACTGCCTAACATTAAGATAAATTAGTAAAGCTCCCTACTGCGTAACGTAGATGAATGAGTAAATCACCTACTGCTAACATTAAAATGAATGAGTAAACGCCCTACGCAACAGCAAGAATGAATGAGTAAATCACCCTACTGCTAACAGTAAGAATGAGAGTAAGGCGCCCCTACTGCTAACAGTAAGAATGAATGAGAAAGCGCCCTACGCTAACGTAAGAATGAATGAGTACATCACCCTATTGCGAACATAATAAGGAATGCGTAAAAGCGCCCTAACTGCTAACAGGAAGAATGAATGAGTAAAATCCCCTCCTGCTAACTAAAGATAAATGAGTAAGGCACCCTACTGCTAACGTACGAATGAATGAGTAATCACCTACTGCTACATTAAGAATGAATGAGTAAGGCACCCTACTGCTAACAGTAGAATGAATGAGTAAGGGCGCCCTACTGCTAACAGTAAGAATGAATGAGTAGGCACCCATAACCTGCTACAGTAAGAATGAATGAGTAAATCACCCGACTGCTAACAGTAGATGAATTATAAGGCACCCTCTGCTAACAGTAAGAAGGATGATTAGGCGCCCACTGCTAACAGTAAGAATGAATGAGTAAGGCACCCTACTGGCTAACAGTAAATGATTAGTAAATCACCCTACTGCTGAACAGTAAGAATGAATGAGTGGCGCCTCTACTGCTAAACAGTAGAAGATGAGTTAGGCACCCTACTGCTAACAGTAGTAGACATGATGATGTAATCACCCTACTGCTAACAGTAAGAATGATGAGTAAATCACCCTACTGCTAACAGTAAGATGAATGATAAAGCACCCGACAAAAAACAAAACTGCTAACAGTAAGAATTAATGAGTAAATCACCCTACTGCTAACATAAAGAA
The DNA here is from genome assembly GCA_019447015.1 of Hymenochirus boettgeri. Taxonomy (NCBI): domain Eukaryota; kingdom Metazoa; phylum Chordata; class Amphibia; order Anura; family Pipidae; genus Hymenochirus; species Hymenochirus boettgeri. Next base: position 35,821,618 of record CM033469.1, read on the forward strand.
TGAATAGTACGGCACCCTACTGCTAACATAAGAATGAAAGTAAGGCACCCCCTACTGCTAACAGTAAAATGATGAGTAAGGCACCCTACGGCTAACAGTAAGAATGAATGAGTCAGGGCCCCCTACTGCTAACAGTAAGATGAATGAGTAAGGCACCCTCACTGCTAAACAGTAAGAATGAAGGAGTAAGGCACCCTACTGCTAACAGTAAGAATGAAGGAAGTAAGGCACCCTACTGCGAACAGTCAGAAATCTGTTAAAAATAATATACAATGTATAAGACACATGTGTCCTTTCCTATAGTTATTGACCATTAAGCTTGTACACTTAAGTTTAATTTTTCACCTGAATGCAGGGGAGGTACCATCAATTTGGCCACAATCAATATCTTTAAGACTCCAAGAAAAATTGTTTGTTCAATACACTCCTGCCAGATTGCTCCCCTCCCCCTGGAATAGAAACTGGCTGCTCACCTACTGCTTGACAGCTGTCTAAAGGTAACTATATCAAGATTGTTTGAGACATATCATCTAACGATCAGCCCCTAATAAGCTTTAGCGAGCAAGGAACATATCCCTACAATCCGATAATATTTATATACAATACAATATACATTATTATGGAATTAAGCGAGCAACCTTTTTTTCATAAGAAACCATTGTTTCATTTTCCTATGTAGTTACCTGCTCTTTGTTTGTCCTGGGCTCCTCAGGCCAGGATTCACTTTTATTCTTCTCATAGGCGCTGGAACTGTATTTCTACACAAACCGTAGTATACTTCTTTAATCCTTAATTCCCATACATTTCATTATATATAAGGGACACCAAAATGTTTTTTCCCACAAAATTTTGAGGAAACCTAAATTCAAAAGGGAGGTAGAATATTCAATTCTCACCCCTGTATACAGTAGAATAGGCCGCGGCCTACCAGCGGAGTTACCTGACAGCCCGACTCCTTCCTACCTTTACAATAGGCAAACATACCTTATTATCCCTTAACTGCTCTTATTGTACCGGCTACCGGGAGGCAGGATGCAATGGTGCAAGGAGAAGAACAGTCTAATCCCACCCACCCTACTATCCCCCGTTATTACAATTAAATATTTTATTGCTCTGCTCTATAATTTAATATTTTCTGGAGGTTAAGTAAGATATGTAACGCAACTGTCGATAAGCTCCGATACATTTGATCCGACGGTAGTGAGTGTCGCCTCATCTCCCTAACAAGCGTGGGCCCGCCAAACATTCCCTTCGGCTCGTGGTCATTCAGAAAGACCTACATTTCCCATTGGATGTGGTAGTCTCCCTATAGGTGAGTCGACGCGGTGGTTGGGAAACCCACAGTAGTCCCTCCCGGGACCAGTGTTTCTGATCTTGGCAGCTCCTGTCTGTCATCTTTTCCAAAATCCTTACTGTGTGTACCTAGCTAAAAAATAACCCCCCTTAAACCCCTGCTTTGCAAAGAGCTCCCTCAGTGACTAATGGAGGCTTTAGTTTAGTTCTCCTTTAAAAAAAGACTGTTAAATAATAGAGCAGAGCAATAATCATTATTTTATGGTTTCATGCACTGTGCGTTAAAATAATATTATGAACCTGCCTACAGACTGCCGTGTATCCAATAACTACCCTACCCATAACTACCTAGTTTTCCAAAATATAGAAAGTAGCCAGGGTGAATTTTGTGTATAGGAGTTTTATGGGATGGGGCCCTAATCTGATCTGTTCCCAGGGCCCCTGTTGGTCTTTTAATCCGGCTCTATTTTTTTTTATCATTTCCATAAAATCATTGTGGAACGAAACTTTGAGTTTTTATTCATCATCTGTACTGTATTGGTCAATAGCAGTTTTCCTACCATCTCTGATAACACAATTGAAGATGATCAGGTGCCGAATATCTTAACCCTAAACTACCCGAAATCTATGTAAAAATTGTGTACGTGGCCTTTTTAGTAACTTCAACTGAAACTGAGCGTTAGATTCTGTTTTGTGTGACAGGATCTACGAAGAACCCGACACTTCTTCATAAAACATGAGTGTGGTGGGTTTTTGGTAACATCTCGATACAAATCCATCAGATAGTGGCTGTGTACCACATGATGGCCAGTGAGAAGAGACAGCTATGAATTATACAGTTCATCCCACTACTGTTCTTTCTAGAAGACTTTGTGTTCACCCGGATCTTTCCATGTTTTTGGGAAGATGACACTCTCCCCAGCAGCACCGGAAATACATTTGGAGCTCAGTACGTACTAATATCTACACAAATCTGCAGTATGTGTGTGCATCGCTCTATACTAGCAAAGTGACCCCTTCTTTTAATGTTTTCTTTATATTCCAATATATAGTCCAGCCAAGTTCAAAGGGCACATAGTCATTACTACTGATCTTCCCATGCAATCTATAAAGGGCTTGTCACCCATAAACCAAACACTGGTTCCATGCCTGCAACCCCACTGCTATATTTAGTACTGCTGTTTATTTTTCTATCAGAATGCATTTGGAACCAATTATTTAATGGTATTTTCCTTCGTCTGGAAATGGTATCTTGCCTCCTCCCTCTGCTCATGAGCTTTAATATAAGCTTTATCATGTCAGACAAAAGCAGCAGGGGAATCATCTGCCATCATTGGCTGTCATATCAGCATCAATAGCCGTTTTGACTGCATAGAGGGAATAAACTTGCCATACATGGACATACTTAGATAGATGACCGTTTGTCTGTAAGACTGGCTTGTTTTTTCTTGGGATATCCATTTGGCCCATCATTGTGTGGATCTCAGCAGCGAAAACGGACGTTTTTTATACACATCGTGGTCCACGGTTGGTACCACCCTCAATGGCACAGTGTACGAACCTTAAGGGTGCAGTGTAGTTTTTTTGTTTTAAGGGGGATATGGCCTTTAATTCTATGGAACTAACTTCTGCTTTGCTTTCTGTCCAATTATCTCAACTGTCAAACTTTCTTGGCTTCCTAATTTTACACATGTTCAAACAAAGCCTGTTTGTCCTTCCCTGACCACAACCACGCCGTGTGTTAACAAAGGCAAGATCTTTGTATAGAACGCATACAGGAAGGTAGGATTGCAGCTCCTATCTCCCATAGAGTTATAGATTGCATGGGAAATGGTCATAAATCCCAGTATAGTTTTCCTTAAGTCCCTGGTTTGGCTTTTCCTCTAGTCCTTTACTTGAATGGTTAGGGACTTACCTACCAGGGGACAACTCTTCAACCTGAGGGGCCCAGGAGCCAGGGGGCCCCATCTTTTTAACTTTCCCTATGACAGATATACAGTAGCCTCCCCTTAGTTACGCCATTAAATGGGGTTATGGTTTACTGGAAATATGATTATTATTTATTGTATTAATACCAATCCCGTTATGGAATATAAAATGTATGACAATAAACAATGATTTACTGATAATATAATATGATGATTAGTTTTCCTGACCTTTATAATCACTGGAATCCATAAATGTTTTCATGTACCTAGCAACAAAGGATATTCCTAATTGTCTACAAATAATCTATCTACCATTTCATTTTCCCCCCCCCCCCCCCCCCCCCCCCCTTTTTCCTCCATAGCACTAGCACGTTGGTCATCGTCACACAAATGTTTTCAAGCTTTCATTTTCCTTTCCAGCAGCCACTCTTCAGCCTATTGACCTAGGAGGAGCGACGTCGTCATCTATGGAACGAGGAACTGGGAACTGCCGATTAAAACAAACAAAAAACCTTTGCAACCAAAACTTTTTACCCCCATTAACTTTGGACATGAACTTATCCTGTAGCTGTCACATGGAGAGACAAATGGTCCCCAGGTCCCACCCACACTGCACATTATCATCTCTGTGAATTAATCTTATTTCCATAACTTACTGTATTTCTCTCCTGCATTTTCTCCTTGAACCAATGTTTTTTGGTGGTCGGGCTACTAACATGTCAGAATGGCTGTGTTTATAGTACAATATAATATATACAATAGGGTGCCATGCTTGGGGCAAATATTTTGCCTGTGTCCTTAATCTGGAAGCAGCCTATCACAGTTAAGTACTGTTTTCCTGTACTAGACAAGTAAAAAGGAGTTATCTGATTGGTTGGGGCAAAATTAACAGTGCAAGCTTATTTTTGCATCACTTATTGAAATACTCCTGACTGTGTTTATAATACAATGGTTATTTATGTAATTGGAAGGGGGTGTTCCTTTTCTGCTGTAATTTGCTGCCTTGGTTATTGTAATAATGTTTTATATGGATTGGCATTTAAATAATAGACATGTAAATTGTCTTTTTTTTTTCTGTGTATTGCGCAATTTTTTAGTGGAACCCAATCACATAGTAACCTTTTTTGGTTGGTATTTTTAGGGTCTAGGTGGCAGAGTTTGCCTAGGGGGCGGCATGAAAAATCTGCAGGCATCATTGGCTCTCCTTTAGCATTTAGCAGATGGCACACACATCAAAAAAAAGTCGCCTTTTCGGAGTACTCTCGGGGACCATTAAAGTTCACCTATTGCCCCTTCGATCCTCCATTGGTTCATCACCCAAACCCGATGTGGAGATTGCTGATATTTTATTTCCCTCAATTTGCCGGTCGTTATAGGAAAGCAGAGCTGCATTGGTAAGGGATTCCTCATAATGGTCAGAGGACTTCCTCGTGATGCCGGGGACCTCCTTGGTCCTTTCCCCAAACAGCCCTGGTGGTCTAGTGGAGGAAGTGAACTTGAGATTGGCACTGATCGCAAGTTCACTTCCTGCTATATTAAACCGTGAAACTGTGGTCTCCAACCAAGTTTTATTTTAAAGGAATGGTCAGGTTCATAACTTTAAAACGAGCCATCAACCACCCTTTATGTGCTGACAGCCCAAAATTAAGAAATCACTGTCAGAAAGTTAAGGGGTGGGAGATTCTGAATCTGCGGTCAGAATACTATTTCCTCCTCTATTCTAGGTTGGCACATGCTCAGTGCATGACTGAAGGGTAGGAAGGGGTGGGCAGAAACACACAGCCCACAGCACTGCTTATTTTACTGTCTATGTATTAATACCAGTAATTCTCAATATTATATAGTATCCCTGTACTAACCAGAACTACAGTATATGTATTAATACCAGTAATTCTCAATATTATATAGTATCCCCGTACCAACCGCAAATACAGTATATGTATTAATACCAGTAATTCTCAATATTATATAGTATCCTCAGTCATGACCCTGATGAAAGCCTGGAGGCTATTGGCCAAGGGCGAAAACACGTGTCGGTGTGTGTAGGGAGGAGGACGGAACGATTATTTGAAAAGGAGCCACTTGAGGAAAGGTGTGCTGCAGGTAGAGGAATGGATACCGGAGGGAGTAATCTCCACGCTGGAAGCTCTACGCTGTGGTAAACAACGTGTGAAGAGTGTGGTCCGACTGAGGGACGGGTAAGCTGCTCCCCGATCTCAGTCTTGGCTCTCACGTGAAGTCCCGGGGATCCGTAGTACTGTAGATGTAAGCAGCATTGTATCTTTGCTTTCTAGGACAACGGGGATTCCGGATCGGTGTATGGACAGTGACTGTTAGATTTCTGTACAGAACTACAACTGGACCAAATGCTGCACTCAGTGTGGTTGTTGGTTTAAGCAGACAGGGTATGGTACGAAAACTTCTTAGTCTCGGAGCCCCGGCCCCTATGGGAATGCCCCTGTTCTTCTCTGTCTGATTTTCACTTCATGTGGGTATCTCGTGTTCTGTTTCTTCCTTCTACTTTGACAAGGCCCACCAGTCTGGATATCCACAGTTTTAAGGGCTCTCCTCTGAGATGTTCCCATTTTCTTTCAGCCTTAGCCTCTGTCTCTCGGGGGCATGTGTTCCATTGCTTGTGTTGCAGAGCAACGCTCGCTCATCGTACAATGCTGTTGTTGACCATCCTTACGCTGGGCGCATTCCGAAACACACCTTAGCCACTACTCCCAATTCACGCCCCTAAAAAACCCGGTGGGATATGCTAATTGGCTTTTCCGGGTACATAAATTGCCACAAGTCACTTCTGAATTGTACAAGTCATAGTTGAATTGTACAAGTCATCGAATTGAGAAAGCCAGTGGATGGACTAGCGAAAGATCTTCACAGAACTAAACTTTAGGTCAGTCGATCTAATCCTGAACCTACAACAGATTATTCCATGCCCTGGATGAAATGACATATTACAGATTACCATGACCGGTGAATGATATTACAAATATACCATGACCGGATGATGAATATTACAGATATACCATGACTGGACTGAATTTGAATAATCCAGATATACCATGACCTGGATGAATGACTATTACAGATATACCTGACCTGGATGGATGAATATAAGACTAACCAGACTGGATGAATGAATATTAAAAATCATACCATGCACCTGGATTGATGATATTACACGATCTAACATGACCTAGATGTATGAATATTTACCAGATATACATGACCTGAATGGATGATATTACAGTATACTAATGTGACCTGATGACTATGAATATTACCGATATACATGACTGGACTGCATGCATCTCTACAGACATACCACTGGACCTGGACAATGAATAAATCAAGATTACTACCAGCCCTGGACTAAATGAATATACAGATATTACAGCTGGATAAATGAATATTACAGATATACATGACTGGATGAATGAATACTTACAGATATTACATGGCCTGGATGATTGATATAACAGATATACTATGACCTGATGGATGAATATATACAGATCATCACCAGGGACCTGGTGAATGAATATTACAGATTTACATGGCAGGCATGAAGGACCATATTACAGATTTACCATGAACGGTGATGAAATGAATATACAGATATACATGTGACAGGGATGAATGAATATTACCAGATATACCATGATCTGGATGCAAGAATAGTAGAGATATACCGGACCTGGATGAATGTGTGTGTTACATGCATTCTTGTGTTTCGGTATTGGGTCTTTTGGATGCACCAATTGCTGCCTCAGTGTGTTGTTCGGTTTAAAGCAGACAGGGTATGGTGAAAATTCTTCTTAGTTTCTCGGAGACCCCTGCTACATATGGGATGACCATGTTCTTTCTCCTGTCTTGCTTTTCCCCTTCACTGTTGGTATTCGTGTTCTTTTCTTTCCTTCTACTTCTGACAAAGGCCCAGTCTGGATATCCACAAGTTTTAAGGGCTCCTCTGAGATGTTTCATTTCTTTAGCCTTCGCCTCTGTGCTAGTGGGGATGTTCCATGCTTTGTGTTGCAGAGCAACTGTCTGCCATGTACAATGCTGTTTTGACACCTTACGCTGGGCGTTCCTATAACACCTCTTAGCCACTATCCAATCACGCCCTTAACACCTGGCTGGGATATGCTAATTGGGATTTTCCAGGGTACATAATTGCCACAAGTCATTCTGAATTGTACAAGTCATTCTGAATTGTACAAGTCATTCTGAATTGAGAAAGCCAGTCGGATGACTAGCGAAACATCTTCAAGAACTAAACTTTAAGTCCAGTAGATCTAACTGAATACAACAGATATATCATGACCTGGATGAATGAATATTACAGATATACCATGACCTGGATGAATGAATATTACAAATATACCATGACCTGGATGATTGAATATTACAGATATACCATGACCTGGATGAATGAATAATACAGATATACCATGACCTGGATGAATGAATATTACAGATATACCATGACCTGGATGGATGAATATTACAGATATACCATGACCTGGATGGATGAATATTACATATATACCATGACCTGGATGAATGAATATTACAGATATACCATAACCTGGATGGATGAATATTACAGATATACCATGACCTGGATTAATGACTATTACAGATATACCATGACCTGGATGAATGAATATTACAGATATACCATGACCTGGATGAATGAATATTACAGATATACCATGACCTGGATAAATGGATATTACAGATAAACCGTGACCTGGATGAATGAATATTATAGATATACCGTGACCTGGATGAATGAATATTACAGATATACCATGACCTGGATGAATGAATATTACAGATATACCATGGCCTGGATGGATGAATATTACAGATATACCATGACCTGGATGAATGAA